>CM021104.1:605715031-605847416 GCA_007115665.2 Sequoiadendron giganteum
TTCCAACATTGTCTTTTCTAAGCATTTGCTTGGTGGTGAACCCCTTAAAGTCTAAAAGAACCCCCTCCTAATTCCTCCTAATTGTGAATTGTCTCACCTTGTGAGGTTGATAGTCAATCCAATTAGGGTTCTTAGGACATATTTGAATGACCTAGATAGAATAGGAAGGCATCCCCTCTCCTATTTTATTTTTGGTTTAGGCATGTAGGTAAATTTGAGAGGAATGATTGATTCAACTTAGATCCCTACTCTGCATTCAAACCTCAAGAAAATATTCTCATAGAGTAGTTTTCTTTAATAGCTTCCTTGAGTTGCTTCTCTATAAGTGGATCACACAGTTTGTAGATATAAAATAATATGACATTTTGTTTTGTGATATTAGACCTTGGTTATGAGAGACTCTAGACATTAACTCAACTACTCAACATGTGTGTAGGATATATACTTTATTGCACCACACTAGATTATAATATATTAGGTTTTATTTGAGTAAAAAACCTTATATCCACCACATAAATTACTTGTTGGATTCTTAATCATTACACTTGCTTTATTATAGGTGGATATATCAATTGTAAAAAATAATCATTGTGCTATGACCAATTTTGATGCACCACCCATGTTTCTATGTTAAATTCATAGCTAAATCCCTTAGTCTGCCATGATGAGACAATTTGTTTGTCTTAATTAGGGGTATTTCCTCTATTATGCTGCTACTTTTATAACATTTTAGAAATTTCCAGACACTCTTTAATTAACTTAAATAATTATACATAGTCATTGATTTGCTCATGGATATTTTCATATGCGTGATTTCTTTCAATATGGGATAAAATATTGTGATAATTTATGTTGGTTATGATGAACAAGTGCTTTGTATAGTACCTAATATTATATTCAGCAACAAGGAAGCAATCAGTTTAAGTCAATAAAATGCAGCCACAAGAATTGGTAACCTACAACCAAAGAGCCATGAACTTGCAACGAAGGGAGCAACACTCAAAGTTGAGTCAGTCATAGACCATTGGGAACTTTTTACTAGATAATGAGAGACTCTATCACAAAATATTTTGTTCATTTCCCACAACTTTGTCATTACCCACACATGCCTATGAAATCAAATTCTTTATCTCTTCTAGTAGATTCAAATTAGGACTCTACTTTCAATTTTTTTCTTGTGTTTTATTACAAATAATCCTCTTTGTACTTTTTGTTGAGAAGTTGTTGAGAAGATTTTGCATTGTTGTCATTGATGTCAAAACTTTGGATTCGAAAGGTTGTGCTCCAGATGATATACGTAAATGATCTCTCCTATTATGTACTATGATGTTGTGTAGTATGGATGCTATCCTTGATCCAGATATGACAATACTCCTTTTTGGCACACCCGTGAAAGACAATTAATGCAACATAATGAAGACTAATCTTTTGATGTTGGATATTGTGCTCAAAAGCTTATTGCAGGTATCCTTGCTATCTGGACATTCATGTAGCATGTTACAAGCGTTGGTATGTAGATAATTACATTCCTCCAATTGATACTGAAATTGATGGAGATCAAGACTTGGTCTTGGTTGTGGCATTCCCATCGGCTCCAAAATATCTCATGTAATTCAATGTTCGCTATCCTTTGATAATTATTCTATATGTATGACCTATTTACGGTTCTTGTGGTAAGGAGATCTTTATGTGCGACCTATCCTTTGGGTCTGGTGCTAGCGTGCCAAGCCTTACTGAATAATTCAAGGTTGTTCTTCAAAGCCAACATGTTTTTCTAGGTCAACTTATTTTGTTCTACATGCATATATATATCGAACATCTCTTTGGTTTCGAACAAGAAGTGTGATGTGTGTGAACAAAGAAAAGGGTGTAGAGGATCATGCGACAAGAAATAGAGAAGGAAGTGGAAGGCAAGTGTTAGGAAGAATTAATTAGTAGTGTAGAGGTTGTGCAAGGAAGGTGGGCATACGATTCTTAATCGGATATGCTACAAACATATACTATGCTCTAAACTGGAACTTAATTCATGCATATGTAGATGCATCTTCATCAGTTCATGTTTTGTTAGTAAGACTATTTTGTAATCATATGTATTTATATTAGTCGGGTAGTGAGCCCACCAACAGTGAGCCTTAGCTACAGTGAGCAATTTAGCAGTGAGCCTTTGTAAAAATCAGCTTAACCAGTGTCACCTTAACTAGTGTTCTATAATTGAGAATTAGCATTCTCCATGGTTTTTCCCATCTTGGGTTTCCACGTAAACTCTGGTGTTTGTTGTGCATGGGGTTGTTATGTGCTTTCATGTTCATATCTATTTTAATTATTATCTAATTGATTTAAGATTGCACAAGATTAAATAAAGTCAAGAAAATTATTTTAGGATAACTAATTCACCCCCCCTCTCAGTTATCTAGATTGTTCAACAATTGGTATTAGAGCCTGGTCCCTTGCAGATAGAGCTTAACCGCTTGAGGGAGATATTGGCAGTTTGAACAGATGGTAGGAGACTATTTCTTTGATGAAGAACTGAAGACAATGTTAGATGACATGGAAAGCACAAAATCTGAAAATGAAGAATTGAAAGAAAACACCAGGGAGGCAAATGCTTGTATCTCAAAGCTAAGGGAGCAAATCTGGAAATTCAAAGAAAGACACAAAGAGGTTTGCGAGGAATTAAAGGAGTCAAAGGAAAGTGTTGTGAATCTAAAGCTACAGTTGGATGAATGCAAGAAGACTGAAGAAAATCTAAAAAGTACCATCAAATAAAAAATGGAAGAATGGAAGAATACTGAAGAAATCTCAAAGATACCATAAAAAAAAATTGGAAGAAAATGAGAAGTTAGATCAAGAGTTAAGAAGGCTGAAATCAGAAGTAAGAGTATGTGAAAGTAGCATAATTCTAAATCAACTCTTGTCCCTACAGAAATGTCACAAGGATAAGGAAGGACTTGGCTTGTTAGGTGAAAGCTCAAATCTGAGTACTAAGGGTAAAGACAAAGTAGTTGAAGTTGAAGTGAGATTTATTGTAACAAGCAAGGTCCGAAACTCTAGAACACCTACAAAAAGACCTTTGGTCAGGAAACCAAATGCTCAAAGGTACTTATCATTTAATGGTTATTGTTTTCTATGCAAAAATTTTGGACATAAGGTTGTACAGTGTAGAAGCAAGAATGAACTGAGTACTCAATGCTTTAACTGTCATAAGTTTGGTCACAGAGCAAGTCATTGCAAAAGTCAATTATCTAATATGGCTAGAAGGAATGAAATGAATAATCTATTTCATGGTAATTTCCATTTATTGGTGCAGGAGCACCTCTAGGAAGCACCTAGGTAAATGAATAGGAAATAGGCAAGTTTTGGAATGTTTTTGCTTTTCTTATGTTAAGGTCATGTGGACCATTGCTTTAGGAGTTAGACTTAAAATAAGGTCAGTCAGGAGCTATCAGTAGTAGTTGTTAGTAATCAGTAGTGGTCAAGTTTGAGGTTAGACACTCAATGTTAGTGGTGAGTTTGCCTTGTGGTTTTTACCAAATAAGGTTTGTAATGACATAACCGGCCTGGGACAGTTGAGGCTTGAGCCTAACTGACTTGGATGAAGTATTTAAGGTATGCCTCAACCATTGTGCAAGGTTGGAAGGCATAGAGAACGTTATGAGTTTGAAAATTTGAAAAGCTAATGAAGGACAGTGTGAGAATTGGTTGAAATTCTGTGTTTCCTTGAAAATCTGGTTGATCAGGAGCGATCAAACCTGTAGAATGATATAGTTAGTGATAATTACTTTGATTTATTGTTGATGTGGTAGCTAGTAGGGTGTGAGTGCAATTTGCAGGTGTCTTGATAGTTAATTGTTTTGGATTTTCTTGTCTTTGCTGTCTTGACTGGTAACTTGGCCAGTATGGAGTCTTAGGTTCATTTCCCATCGTACCTAGTGTATGGCTGCTTGGGAAATGGAGCTAGAATCCATATATGTATATACTGTAGGTGTAGGGATGTGTAGGAATGCAGGAGGAGTGGTAAATAACTATTCCTAGGCGGGCTTGACAGTGCCCGGCTAGGACAGTCAATAACTAGTGCTAAAAAGCACATAAATTGCAGGGTAGACTTCTCCAGGGAAAACCCCATGGTAGAAGTGTGGAAGAAGGTCCCACCAAGGCCTAGTACCAAGGAGGAGACTCCAACATTTAGGATACCTATCAAACTTCTTGACAGTCCTACCGGGTGGCCAGGAAATTGGTAAAGAACCCTAGATTTTGCTAAACAAGGAGGATAGTCCTGTGTACGGCCAGACAAGACTTTAGGGTTTGAAAATCTTGAAGAGGATGGCATAGGCATCAGGAATCCAAGAAAAAGAAGTAGGGTTCTTTGGAAAAGTTGTGAGCAATAGCTTGTTTTCCTTGGCTAGGAGGGGGCTCAAGGCTTGTAGCCTTTTTAAACCCTAAACAAGGGTTTGGGATGAGCGATGGAGAAACAGAGATAAATGGTGGTCCAAGAAGCATGATAGGATGCCAAGAAGCATGTTGACCAGTAGAGACAACCCTGCAAAGACTTAGTTGTGTTGGGAGAATTTGACCTTTAGGGTGGATTAAGGGTCAAGGTGAACAGAGGGTAAGTATCAAGAATTGGTTGTGTTGCTTGACAAAGGTTGGAAGCGGGAATGGCCTAGAACTAGGGGTGTTTGCAGATGAGTCAAAGCCTATAGGTTGGGTGGTGAAAGAAGCCACATCAGGGGATTGCTGAGGTGAGACCCGGAGCATGGGAGTGTGAATGCTTCCATCCAAACCCTCTTACACCATTTATTCCATGATTATGGCGACAAAGGTAATCAATGTAGATCTAGGGTTCAATTAGTTAAGTCAAGACAAAGATGTTACAAGTGCAGTTAATCCAGACATTATGCTAACAGATGTAGGTATGTTTCTCCGAAAAAGTCTAAAAATAAGGCTATAGAATCAGATGAATCTAAGAAGAAGACTATCATGGTTTGCAAGAAAAAGGAAACGAGTGTGGGGAGCTCTTCTATGGTACCGGATTTTGGTACAGGCTCTTTCAGAATCTGAGCCAACTGTCTTGGCTCAGGGGGAGTTTTGTAATACATATCCTGTCGATTCCCCCTCTCTGAAGTAAGATTGATGTGTTTTTGGCATGACTAAGTTTGATCTGGTTGGTGATGTATGATGAAGCTTAATTCAATTTCTTGAAAAGTGAAGTACAATTGATGGCATCATCGATGTAAGTTTTTGGCGGCGAAATCATCATGAGCAATTAAGGATAAAAGATCGAGTTTCAAATCATTTCTCACAATTTACAAAGAAGGAGAAGAGGTTTCCCTGAGTGATAAAAGGATCGAAGAAGCTAAGCGCGATGATGGAATCCATGTTGGTTGGTAGTGAATCCAATGGCGGTATTCCTCTAAGGCTGAAGGGAGTAGATTTGGATGAATTTGATCATCGAAAGATGAATGAAATAGAACTAGGGTTGAAGAATGATGAATTGCAGAATGTAAGTGCCTTGGGTATGGATTTATGGGAGAATTACCCTAGATTTTCGACAAAGAGTCTATCTTGTTCCTGTTGAGTCGATTCAAGGATGAAAACATCATTTTGGACAAACCCTATCCAATCACTAAGGAAGCCGTTGAAGCTATTAATGGATTGTGCAGTGTTGATTCAACCTCCCTGGGAAGAAGACAGTGAAATACGAAGATGTGGAGGAACTTATTGGTATCGACGAAGACCACTGAGCTCTACTAATAAATAACATGGTCGATCCTGCAGTAAGGTATGTTGCTTACGGTATCACTTACAAAACCTATTTCCGAAATCATGAAGGTTCTACATCGGCTATTGTTGTGTATTTTGCACATAAGATAATGAAGGAAAATAAAAAGTTTGACCTGTGTAGCCTAATAATGGAAAACCTAATTGAGAATGTCAGAATGTCTTTGGTTGAGAGTTATCCCTTCCAGTTTGGGTCTCTTCTCATGTGTTTAGTATTCTACTTTTTGAATTCGTTACTATGAAAAGAGAATATTAAGTGGAAGTTTGGCATCCCTATCAGAAAGCAAGTTTACAAATATTTGGAATGTATGAAAGATAAAGAAAATGCATGCAAATTTTTTTTCTCATCCTTGCAGATGGATCTATGCTCCGGTGTGATAGTTTCTACTGCTACACCTATCAGTTAGTTTGAGGAGGGTCCCTCCTCTGGTAAGGATTTAGAGGTTGTCATTAGTGGTTCCCCTCTAGAACCTAAAAGGAGAAAAATTAACACAAAGGATGTCATATCTATCTTAGAAGAGAAGGAGAAGGAAGAAGAGTCTCAACCTAGATCTGACTCTTTCAATCTAGATGAACTTCATTCAGTGTTGGATGAGGGTGATATGAAAAATATTGGTGAAATGTAGTATGCTTGCTCTTCGATTAGTATGCCTAGAATTGAAGATGCCTTAGTTGATTATTTGATAAAAAATGGTACTATTGTTTATGTTGTTTTTGACTCATTACTGGATGATTTGGTAGAAGTTGTCGAAGAAAGGTTGTTGCGAGAAGGATTTGAAGGACATAAGATCCAAGCTATGATTGAAAGAAGGTGTGTCAAAGCCGAACAAAAGTTATCCAAACACATTGGTGAGACAAGAGAATGCATTAAGGAGATGTCTGACATCTATAGGTACTATCTCCAGTGGCTTGCTATTGTTGAAAACTTTAAAAGCATAATTGAAGTTGTCGAATCTAAATTGAATGATATTGGGAAGTGTTTTGAATTCTTCAAAGATAAATATGGAAAAAAAAGAATAAGAGTTGGTGAATTTCAAGCTGAGTTATTGTCTACTTAGAGACAAAGGGAATATTTGGTTAAATTTTTTTGGTTGGTCAATGAAATTGTTGAGGTGTAGTTGGATCATCTCTCTAGGATACTTTCTGATGTAGAGGATTTTGAACTATAGTGCATGTCTCCGGATTGGTCATCATCATTTGAGTTGTTGGCTTTATTGGACATTATCTGTGCTAGAATGGTTTTTGTTGTGCAATCTTGGATGACGATTCTTCCAATTGTGAGAGAAAGGTACAAGAGCATTTTTCATGTGAAAAGTGTTATTTTTACTTGATTTCTTGAATGTTCTTATTTGGCCATTTTCCTTTGATAGTAAAAAGGGGGAGAAAATGAAGAGAAAAAAAAAAGAAAAAAAAGAGGGATTGAATTGCTTGAAAAAGGGGGAGCACTTGGAGTCTTTTGTTTGAATTTTTTGTGTTTCTACTGTTTTTCCATCAATGCTAAAGGGGGAGATTGTTGAGAAGGTTTTGAGAAGATTTGACATTGTTTTCATTGATGTCAAAACTTGGGATCTAGAAGGTTGTGGTCTGGATGATACAAAAATGATCTATCATGTTGTGTGCTATGATGTTGTGTAGTATAGATGTTATCCTTGATCTAGATATGACAATACTCCTTTTTGGGACACCCGTGAAAGACAGTTAATGTATAATAATGAAGACTAATCTTTTGATGTTGGTTGTTGTGCTCAAAGCTTATTTCGGCTATCCTTGCTATCCGAACATTCATGTAGCATGTTACAAGTGTTGGTATGTCTAATTGCATTCCTTCGATTGATACTGAAATTGATGAAGATCAAGACTTGGTCTTGGTTGTGGCATTCCCATTGGCTCCAAAATATATCTCATATAATTTAATGTTCGCTATCCTTTGATAATTATGCTATATGTATGACCTATTTATGGGTCTCATAATAAGGAGATCTTTATGTGCGAACTATCCTTCGGGTTCAGTGCAAGTGTGCCAAGCCTTACTGAATATTTCAAGGTTGTTCTTCAAAGCTGACATGTTTTGCTAGGTTGACTTATTTTTTTCTACGTGCATATATATATATTGAACATCTCTTTAGTTCCGAACAAGAAGTGTGGTGTGTGTGAACAAAGAAAAGGGTGTGAAGGATCATGTGACAAGAAATAGAAAAGGAAGCAAAAGGAAAGTGTCAGGAAGAAGTAATCAGTAGTGTAGAGGTTGTGCAAGGAAGGTGGGCAAAAGATTGTTGAATAGATCTACTATATACATATATTGTGCTCTAAACTAGAACTGACTTCATGCATATGTAGATGCAACTTCATCCATTCATATTTTTTCAGTAAGACTATTTTGTAATCATATGTTTTTATATTAGTCGAGAAGTGAACTCATTGACAGTGAGCCTTACCTGTAGTGAACAATTGGTAGTGAGCCTTTGTAAAAATCACCTTAACTAGTGTCACATTAAACGGTGTTCTATAATTGAGAATTAACATTCTCCATGGTTTTTCCCATCTTGGTTTCCATGTAAACTCTAGTGTTCATTGTGCATGGTGTTGTTATGTGCTTTCATGTTCATATTTGTTTTAATTATTATCTGATTGATTTAAGATTGCATCGGATTAAATAAAGTCAAGAAAATTATTTTAGGATAACCGATTCACCCCCTCTTAGTTATCTGAACTATTCAACACTTTGTAGGAATGAGTTGACAAGTATCATTTAGAGTCCTAGTTGTTTAAGATTCAAGTTAGATATATATTTCATAACTTTGTACCCATAACAGTAATCATAGTCTTCCTTTCAAAAACTATTTTTTCTTTTTAAATAGCAAGAACAAATCTTTCATTTGAATTGTGGAATTATTAAGTCATTGCGCATGGAGAATTTAGTAGATAGTTATGTTATGTGTTAGAGGAGTGTGTTGATACCCAAGTAAGGTCCCACTTGATGTATGAGGCCACTCTGCTATTAAATTAGTGATTATTTTATTTTATTTATGTATAGTACTGTTAATCAATAGATGTTATAACCATAACCATAGCTGAATAATATTTGTTAACCTATAGAGGCAATACATTACTTGTAGCTTTAGTTTAGTAGCAATTTATTATATAGAATTTGCATGATTTCTTAATTAGGTTCCTTTATAGATATGCAACTTTCTTTCTATACTAATTAGATATACCTAGAATTTTTCCAACTATACTTATAGTACTAACACCATCTTAAGAAATTTGTCTCTAGTTGATATTTAAACAAAATATCATGTTGCAATGGTTGCCTAATACAAGATTATCTAATCCATTGTGTATATGCGATTGACCAAGCTAATCCACATCATTAGGTAATAAGTGTGACTTACATGTGATGCAAGGGAGCACAATGACACACTCCATGATTACAAAATCATTTTTTTATCACTATAGAATCTGCCAAATTGCATGATTTACCTATAGAGGTATCATGCAACCTTTGGAAAATTTTGAAAAAAGGTAAAACATGCAAGCTAGTTAATGTGAGGTAAAGTTTGTAAAATAAAGAGACAAAAAAATGAAATACATAAAATCAACAAGAAAAAATAAATGTAATTGATGACTAAAAAAATGTAGAGATTGAAAGAAAGGATCTAATTAAAAGTAGAGCTCATCCCATTTATTCTTCTAATAAATGCTCCATTTCATCTTCCTTTTGTATCCTACAACAAAAATAAAATAACAAAATAGAACAAGAATAAAGAGGGAAGAAAAATTACAAACTCATATGTGAAACAATAAAAAATAAAAATGGAAAAGTACCGTATGTATAGCTATTCTTATGGGCCTAAATTAAAACATATTTAAATGTCTTTAATTATTCTTGCTTTTTTGGTTGTTGGGAAAATTGCTATCAGAGAGGATAGCACTCTTTCTATTGCTTTGAAAAAACCGATTACAAATTTTTAGGACATTACATATTCAAATTTTATGCATTTTTAGAGGACCTTAATGTCATCAAATGCTTTTGTTTTAAAGTAGGAATCTTTTTGCATTTCACCTTTGTCCATTCTTAATCTATTTCATCATTGTTGCTTACCACATTCAAGTTTACATTGTTGACACTGTTTGTTGGAGTAACCCAAGATAACGAGGGCATTTTAGCATGCTTGTGCTATGATGGAGAGAATTTCTTAACAATTATATTCTCTTGAAGATTTTGGACATACATTAGAGTGGGTTGAGGAGATATTAAAGCCTTTACTTGGTGCACTGGAGAAGATGCAACAGCTTCTTGTTTAGAAGGAGAAATAACATAATGACGAGACTCCACCCCATCCCACCAAGATGGATTGCAGATGGGGGCAACCTTAGCCCAACCCTTAACACATTATGCAATCACATGATTAGTTGTGAATCATTTTATACACCAGAAGGAAATATTTTTATAATCTATTAGTTGGCACCAACACTTGTTGCCAACTTTAAGAAAAATCTTTGTTGAAAGACCTTTTGAAACTTCCATTTTCACGCATAAGTGAGCAAAGGTCGAGTTCTAATAATTTTTTTTTTCTTTGAAATGCCGGGGTATTTTCCCAATCCACTGCCAATCGCCTTCAGAAAATCAATTTTTGAAAATTGTAAGGGAAGATAAGGTAAACAAACCTACAAAAAAGAAAAATAAAATGACCCTTTTCATAGATCAAACGTAGGAAACTAGGGTTTCATGAATAGGAAATATCCTCGGAAGAACCATGGACCAATGTTTAATATCATTTCTTTATCTTTTACCGAATCAAATCCCAATATGAAGAACCCCTTAGCACAGGGATAAATGCTTACTTCTACCTCCAAATATTCTTTCCAGTTCAAACATATCTGAAACCTAAGAAATAGGGGATGCATGCTATACCTATTAGGATATGGAACACACACAATGGGGGGCGGGGGTATTTCGCTCTATTTCATTTAAGGAAACCTCAGAGATCTCAATTCGATGATCCAAGTGAGATAAGAGATCTGCTATAAGGTCTCCTAGAGTGTGATTAAAGGTAAAAGGGGGCTCACCACCAAGTAAAGGCTTGGAAAGAAGGAAATGCAAATGATATGCAAACCTAACTGTAGACATCTAAATTTGACCACTTCTACATGATATGCAAACCTTAATCAGAATCATTAGCCACATTTGGCTCACCTTTTCTGGTCAACCTTCCCACTTACCATTTTTGGTATGGACTCCCTTCCCCATGTGAATTTTTAATTCACATTTATTCAACCAAGGTTCCTCTCTTCCCCATATGAATTTTTAATTCACTTTTATCTTTCCAAGGTCTTCCCCATCCCCCATGCAAGATTCTAGAAGCCTTGACTTGTCACTTCACATGTGCCAAGGGCTTCTAAAACCTTGGACTTGTCACATCACCCATATGTGACAAATCTCCAGCTTTTTGGAGACCCTCTTTTATCCACTAGATTCTTCCAATCATTGTGAATTTTTAATTCACTTTTATTTCCTCCAAGGAATCTTCTCATCCCCCAAGATCCACCTCATTTCCACATCACTCCACCCTAAGACATCTCACCTTCCACATGTCAAGATGTGAGGGCTTGTGAGTCCTCAACTCACCATAGCCCTTCATCTTGATCTTTGTTGGATCGATCCCAACCGATGAATTCTCTAGAGAATTCCATTTAGCCTATAAATACCCCTTCAATTCCTTCATTTTAAGGGATCAAGTCTTTTGCAAATAAACTCTTGCAAAATTGTCATTCAAGCTCTCATCCATTTTAGCACCCATATTGCATCAATTCATCTTGTATCCACTTCATTTCATTGCCATCCAAGGAGCACACAAGACTTCAACATCAAGGGCCAACCAAGGAAGCAACAACATGAAGGTATAACAACAATTTATTTGTTTATGTTGTTTTCATATTGTTCATTTTCTTAGGCTAATTATTGAGGTGCCCTATTATCTTGTTGTTTCTCTTTATTGCACTATTAGTTTTAATCTAGCATCTCACATTAGGAAGCAACATTTTATAAGGATCACATTTCTGGCACGCCTAGTGGGACCCACAAAGGGGTCTCTTTCTTTCACGTTTTATGTTGTTAGCTTGTTTGCAGATTTAGGTCGCAGAGGGGCGAACTTGCTTTCCCGGACGCCGCAGAAGGGCGACTTTGCCCTTTGTTTCCGACTATTTTTTGTAGAGGGGCGACCTTGCCCTTTGTTTCTGACTATTTTCTGCAGAGGGGCAATCCTGCCCTTTGTTGTTTCTGACTGTTTTCTGCAGAGGGGCAACCTTGCCCTCTGTTTTCAATTGTTTTCTGCAGAGGGGCGACCTTGCCCTTTGTTTTCGACTGTTTTCTGCAGAGGGGCGACCTTGCCCTTTGTTTCTGACTATTTTCTGCAGAGGGGCGACCCTGCCCTTTGCTGTTTCTGACTGTTTTCTACAGAGGGGTGACCTTGCCCTCTGTTTTCGACTGTTTTCTGCAGAGGGGTGACCTTGCCCTCTGTTTTTGACTATTTTCTGCAGAGAGGCGACCCTGCCCTTTGTTGTTTTCGACTGTTTTCTATAGAAGGGCGACCTTGCCCTCTGTTTCTGACTGTTTTCTGCAGAGGGGCGACCCTGCCCTTTGCTGTTTCCGACTATTTTCTGCAGAGGGGCGACCTTGCCCTCTGTTTCTGACTGTTTTCTGCAGAGGGGCGACCCTGCCTTTTGCTGTTTTCGACTATTTTCTGCAGAGGGGTGACCTTGCCCTCTGTTTCTGACTGTTTTCTGCAGAGAGGCGATCCTGCCCTTTGCTGTTTTCGACTGTTTTCTATAGAAGGGCGACCTTGCCCTCTATTTCTGACTGTTTTCTGCAGAGGGGCGACCCTGCCCTTTGCTGTTTCTGACTGTTTCCTACAGAGGGGCGACCTTGCCCTCTGTTTCTGACTGTTTTCTGCAGAGGGGTGAATCTGCCCTTTGACTGTTTTCTGCAGAGGGGCGAATCTGCCCTTTAGGCTGTTTTCTGACTGTTCACTGCAGAGGGGCGAATTTTCCCTTAGCAGCACATTCGAGAAGGTAAAAAGGGACATTTTAGCTTCGTTTTTGTCTCTTTCTTTTGCTATTTTGTGCTCTAACCCGCTAATCCTGTTTGTTGATGAGTGAAGTCAGATTGCTTGCTAGTATCTTGTGTATCTTTGGTGCAAAATCACAAAAGGGAAGGGATAAACAATTAACATTTCCTTGCAAGACCTTCCTTTTTATTCTGATTCTTAAAAGTCTTTCCTTGCTACTTTATCTATGTACTTAGTATAAGTAGGGGAAAGTAATATTTGCTGTTTGCTGTATCTATTTTACTTATTTTACCCTAAGGGGGCATTATTTTGTTTTCACTTTCCTCCTTTGCACATTGTGCGGATCTGAAGGAGGTCGTTGGAAACAATTAGTGTCATCTTCTTAGCGGGACTTGCTTGGGGATTTCATCACTCCAAGGGACGATCCCAACCATGCGTACCGACGGGGTATATAAAGGGGGGAGAGCCAAAGCTGTACCTCAATCCAGTTGTGTCGTAATTGGCAGAACGTCGAAGCTAGGGTGATACCTAGATAGACGTGAAGAGTTGGTCCAAACCTTTCAGTATCTCATTGGGGCTCTCGACTCACGCTTGTGATGGACTAGTGTTCACGGTTTGTGCCTCACATACCGAGCATATATCGAGGACTCCTTAGAAACCTTGTTCATCCTAGAGTAAGACCTTTGCCGGCCATACCCATTAAAACGTTAATCATAGGATTGTGCTTGTTCAAAGTGTCTTTCTGTGAAGAACCAGTAAATTTCGGTAAGTCAAACTGTCATTAAACCATTTTAAGTCCTTGCCAAAATCCCTTATCCAAACCAAGTTCAAATTTTCACTACAGAGGGGTGATCTTGCCCTCTGTTTCAGCCATTTTCTACAGAGGGGCGAATCTGCCCTTTGCTATTTCATCCTTTTTACTACAGAGGGGCGACCTTACCCTCTATTTTAGCTTTTTCTGCAAAAGTGCGAATACGCCCCGCTGAACGGCCAGTTTCACCCGTTTAACCTTCGTTCGAATCCCTGAAGCCTCCATTTGACCATTTGATCAATCCAAACCTTCATTTGGCCATTCCAAGCCCCCGTTCACCCCTCCTGACCATCTATCTATCCAACCTGAATATCCGATTACCCGTTCCGAGCGGTTGTTTCCCTGTTTTGAGCGGTCAACATTTTCTGAAAATCAACGGTTCATCAACTAGACTACATAAGTGCTTCTTAGAACATCATTGGAGTCCATATCTATCATCAAATGATCCATCCCAATCACCTAGACTTCATTTTTGAATTTTTTTTATTTTTATGCCGAAACTTTCGGAGGCCATAACTTTTGACTCGGATGTGGGTTTTGGCTGAAATTTTACGGGTGGTTACATTAGGAGATGGCATTTGGATTCCTAACCCATTGCCAAGTCCATTGGATCCTCCTTCGACACGTTTTTAGAGCCTCAAACTTTCATCTTGACCCTCAAAATCACAAATTAGCATTTATTTTTTTCAATTTTCTAGTTTTTGACGAACTGTTTCGTTAATAACTCTGAATGCATGTCTCATATTTCCGATGTTAGTTGGCGATTCATCCTATCTTAGTATTAGATATTTTGTGGAAAAAACTGGACTCTCAAACATATGCCTACGAAGTTTCCTAAAATGGCAAAATTTGACAATTTTTGAAAACTGCCAAATTTGGCAAAAATCTGATTGTCAACACCGTACGTCCTCTAGTTGAAACCCATGATCTTGGTTCCAAATAAATCCTATCATATCCTATGATCCAATCCCAATCTAAGCCCCAATTCAGTCCTAATCTGAGCGTTAATCCCATCATCCTAATATGAGCTTTCATCCAATCTCCATATGAGCTTTCAATTCATCCTAGTTCTCTATCCATCATCTATTTTTTCTATCTAATCTACATCCATCATGAATATTTATCCCCCTCTCACATGACCAATAATAGTAGTCAAAAAGAATCCTAACTTCGTTGATGACGATAATGAAAATCTTATTCATCATGAAGATTGTTATATAGATCCTCTTGACGCTATCATTGCTAGTAAGATCTCTCCAATCGCCTCCCAAAATCCCACTACTTCTTCGAACTATCCCACCATGACTTCATCCACATCTAATAACGGTCCTTATGCTACCCTTGACAAGGGATATCCAACATCCTCACCATCGACATATTCATCATGTCCTCCCATTCAACCTCTATCCTATCCAACATCCACATCCTCTTATCCTCATCATAATCAACAATCCCAATACCTCTACCTTAATCCCACATCCCAATCTTCTCATCCTAATCCAACACTCACACATTCCTATCACAATCCCCCATCCCAATATTCCTCCTATCCTAATCCACCATCTCAATCCTCTCATCCTAATCTACCATCCATATCCTCCTACGCCAACCCACCATACATGTCCTCCTACAATGGTTCACCACCTCAATCTTCCTATTCTAATCCAACATCCACACCTTCCTATCACAATCCCCCCTCCCCATACCCTTACATTCATTCCACATCTCCCCATTCTAATCCTTCATCTACATATTCCTACTATCACTCCCCATCCCAATCTAATCCAACATCCACATCTTCCTACATCACTCTCCCTTTCATCACATTATATCTTAATCCTCCATCTAATCATAATCCTACATCTCCTCCAACCACTCCTAGTACTCCATCTAGTCCCATCGACTCATCTAATCATAATCCTCCATATCTTCCTAGTCCTACATCCATTTCCATCCCTTCATCTAATCCTAATCCTCCACCTCCTCCTAGTCCTACATCCATTTCCATCCCTTCATCTAATCCTAATCCTCCACCTCCTCCTAGTCCTACATCCAATCCCATCCTTTCATCTAATCCTAATCCTCCACCTCCTCCTAGTCCTACATCCAATCCCATCCCTTCATCTAATCCTAGTCCCATCCCTTCATCTAATCCCAATCCTCCATCTCTTGCTAGTCCTCCATCTAGTCCCATCCCTTCATCTAATCCCAATCCTCCATCTCCTCCTAGTCCTACATCCATTTCCATCCCTTCATCTAATCCTAATCCTCCATCCATTTCCATCCCTTCATCTAATCCTAGTCCTACATCCAATCCCATCCCTTCATCTCCTCCTAGTCCTCCAGCCAATCCCATCCCTTCATCTAATCCTAATCCTCCATCCATTTCCATCCCTTCACCTAATCCTAATCCCCCATCTCCTCGTAGTCCTCCATCCAATCCTAATCCACAAATCCCTAATCATAATCCTCCATCTCCTCCTAGTTCTACATCTAATCCTCCAATTCTTAATCCTAATCCTCATCCACACATCCACTCATATAATCCTCCAATTATTAATCCTCCATCCAATCCCATACCCACATCTAATCCTAATCCTAATCCTAATCCTAATCCTAATCCTCCATCTCCTCCTAGTCCTACATTCAATCCCCTACCCACATCTAATCCTAATCCTCCATCTCTGCCTAGTCCTACATCCATTTCCATCCCTACATCTAACCCTAATCCCACATCTCCTCCTAGTCCTCCATCCATTCCCATCACTCTACCTAATCCTACATCTCTTCCAAATGTCGCCCAAGGACTCATGCAAGAAGAGACACCATGCCCTCCCACTTTATCATGTACTAGTTATGAGGCCCTCCTCCATCCTACACCTATCCCTCTCATCACCATTCCTACCACCATCCAAATGATTGAGCTGGTCAAACCCACCGAATCCATTGAATCCCCATATTCTACTACTAGATCCACCGAATCCATTGAAGACATCCAATCCCCTCCTCCTAGTCCTAATATTCACAAACTTCAATCCAATGACCTTCATGAATCCTCCATCCTCCTCTCTCCCCCGATTGAGGAGTCCCTCCAACACTCTTCCATCATCATACATCCCACACAAGACGAGTCATGACAAGAGCTTGATCCAAAGCATACAGGCATATCCCCTCCTCCAAATCAAGATCACTCCATCACATCTACTCCCTCTCAAGAACATAGTCCATCCATGTCATCTCATGATCCATATCCTCAACCAAGTCATGATCCTATCCTCCCATCCACCCCATCTCAAGATCACACTATCTCCTCCACTCCATCCCATGATCCCCTTTGCATTCAAGATCCAATTACTCCATCTCATGAGCCCTTATCATCCACTACCATAAATCTAGATCCCATTGTACTCCCCAATTCCTCTCATGATCCCTTATCACTCATTCCTCCTGATGCGGCTGTCCCCTCATCTCCATCACATGATCCTTCATCGCCATCTAGTCTTACCATCCCAATGCCACTTTTGTATCACCTTGGTAACATTACGTGCATCCATGGTGGTCTTCTTGTCAAAGAAAATCAAAGTATATGCACCACCCATCCTCCTTCACCTAATAATGCAATTGCATCATTCTTCCAAGAGAATAAACATCCTACCATAGATCATATGCTTGAGAACATGAACTATCAAGGAAAAGGTTTAGGCTTTCATGAGCAAGGAATGTTGGAGCCCATTCAAGTCAAAGAACATCCAGGCACACATGGTCTTGGATATATCTCCCAAAACTCACACTCTAAAGATATTGGTACAACCTTCGTACATCTTAACGATCCTCTTCTAAAGGAACAAGAGGTAATTTCCATCGTTCTACCAAGACATATGCCGCCATCCCCCCTCCTCCATCATACTACCTACAAACAACCATCCATATTCCTCCCTCATCCTCTCAATCTATTTTGAGTCCTTATGTCCCTCCATCCATCGTTGCTCATCCTTCATCTACTATAGTTTCTTATATCCCTCCATCAAAACCCTTACATTCTCCATATACACAATCTATTTTGGGTCCTTATATCCCAAAATCACCGCCTCCATCTTATCCTATTCATCCTTTCATTCATCTACCCCCTCTCCCTCATACACAACATAAAAATCCTACCTTCATAACTTCTAATCAGGATCAACAAAGGCACATACCTACACATTCTCCATCTACACGTAATCCCTACAACCCTACCTCCATCGCTTCCCATCCTCCATCTCCTCACATCTATCCCATTGTTGTTAAAAGAAATTTGGATGCCAATGCAACAATACATAAATCCAAACATCCACATGAATCTAAAGTTCCTCATGTCCCCTTCAAAAGACATGTTGAAGAAGATAAAAATCAAGTCCAAAATCCAAATCAATCCAAAAGGCCACAAAGACCCACCGAAGCAAAAATAAAAACCATGTGGATCCCAAAGAAAAAAGGTGCCATACCTCCAATTGAAAAGTCCATAACAACATCCAAAGTTGTTATTTCCCCACAAAATCATTCACCTCCTCCATCTCCTAAATCTATTTTGGGTCCCTACATCCCAAAAATCACTATCCCAACTCCTCCATTATCGCCACCCTCTCCATCTATTCATCCAGCTATCTTTCACATCCACCATCACATGTGCCAATGTTGGTCCTGACCACCTTCCCCCATCATAGATCCACTCCATCATTTCCAACATCCCATCCACTATCCCCTCTATCTCCCCCATCAAATCCCTTTAATCCATCCCTGCTACTAAGGTTGTACCAACATCCGCTGGCCACTTTACACATGGGCTCTTATTACCTCATATGGAACTTGATGCTTGAGTCCTTCATCCATCTCCTTATCAACTATCTTCTAAAATCCGCATATCCATCTCCCTATCTTTATCCATCTTCGTCCACATCCTACTCCAAAAAAGAGCAAAAAAATCAGAAAAATACAAAAAACAAAAAAATAATAAAGAGAAATTTATTCATCCAATGGTGAAAACTTGGCAAACAAGCGCCTTGGATACCTACCATGATGAAAACTTGGCAAACAAGCATCATGCGTAAATTCCCCATCTCGTCTCCTTCCACGATTGGGGGCAACATCCACTTACGCATTCCTTTCCTCCATCTCCTCCATCTGCCTATCTTCCGCATCATATCCATCCTATCCCATTTATCCCACTCCCTCCATCTTCCTTGTGATCTTGATAAATGTAGGGGAAAACCTAGATACATGCTTTGAACACCTCTTGGCGTATATCCCCATCCATACACTATCATATATCCTATCCACCTCTCTCTATCTTCCATTGTCCATGCATCATATCCACCTCTATCTATCTTCCATTGCCCATCTCACTCCCTTATCCATCCATCTTGCTATCCCTCTTGCCTCATCATGCATGACACATATAGAGTGGGGGCATCCCCTTATTTGCAATTGAGTCCTTGGAGACATCATCCATCCATTCCGCTAGGTAATCCTCTCCATTTCCCCATCCTCTCATCCCCTAGTCATCTTCCTATCTACCCATCAACTAGTCCTTTTCCATATTTTCATCCTTATCTCCTCATCCATTTATCTACCCAGTAATCCATGTCATCTTTCTGAATCCTTATCCTTCTATCCATATATCCTAGCATCTTTATCTCTCCCCATCTTTATCAATCCATCCATTTTCCTTCCATCTCATAATCCCTTGTCATTGGTCTCTAGCTCTAGGCTACCCTCATGCAATCCAATGACTTGATATCTTGCTATCATCATTCCTATCTCTTTCTCACATCTTTCCAATCTTCATCACTCATCTATCCGTCATCTATCCACCTATCCTAGCATCTTCTTATCCATCCATCCATTTCCCTCTATTATCCCTTGTCATTGGTCTCTAGCTCTAGGCTACCCTCATGCAATCCAATGACTTGATATCTCACTATCATCATTCCTATCTATTTCTCACATCTTTCCAATCTTCATCACTCATCTATCCATCATCTATCCATATATCCTAGCATCTTTCTATCTCCCCATCTTTATCAATCCATCCATTTTCCTTCCATCTCATAATCTCTTGTCATTGGTCTCTAGCTCTAGGCTACCCTCATGCAATCCAATGAATTGATATCTCCCTATCATCATTCCTATCTCTTTCTCACATCTTTCCAATCTTCATCACTCATCTATCTATCATCTATCCACCTATCCTAGCATCTTCTTATCCATCCATCCATTTTCCTCTATTATCCCTTGTCATTGGTAACTAGCTCTAGGCTACCCGCATGCAACCCAATGCCATTCACATCGTCGTTCATCCCTCCTATCTATTTACCACATGTTTCTCACATCTTCATCACTCATCTATCCATCGTCTCACCTCTCAAATTCATATTCTAATGATCTAAATTACCTATCCCATCCCCGAGCTTCACATCCTACATATCTTACACATATCAACCATCATTCTATCCAATCCTGTGGCCTATCCTGGCTCATCATATCGACTCCATCATCTTATCCACTTATCTTGGTCATCTCATCATCCCTTATCCATTGTCTGTCGTCGGTCTCTTGTCGAACTACATTGCCCCTGCGCTTTCACGCGGGCAAGGTCGGTCATTTGATCCGCCCCCGGGGTTCTATCTTTTGTCTGTCTTGTCTCTTCCATCGTCTATCTTTGGCCTTGTGTCGAGCTACGTGGCCCCTGCGCTTTCACGTAGACAAGGTCAATCATTTGGTCCGCCCCTTGCGCATTTTTTCCATCTGATCATTACCCTCCATCCTCTATCTTCATCATCCTCTTTCCACTTTTACCATGGTCTTTTCCTGAACTACGAGGGCTCTGCGCTTTCACGTAGGGAAGGTTGATCTTTGATCAACCCTCGAGCCCCTAGGTCTTTAGGGTTTTTATTGCCTTTTGTCCTATCATCCTGTCATCATGTCATCTTGTCGTGTCATCAAGTATGTCCCTATCCGAGCTAGTGCTTATCAAACAACGGTCATCTGTATCACAAGATCCAATCGGTTTCTGGTATCCTGCGTCATATTGATCTTTTAGTTTACTATCCATCATCGGTCTCAATAGGATGTATCCTTCCTAACATACCTCATCAACCCCATCCATCATCTTGATCCTATGGCAAAGGACATTTGAAATTGATTGTGATATTTTGATGCTTTTGGATTTTGTTTATCATTTGAGCTCCCTATCATCACTTGTCATGGTCACCTTGATCCATCATATCATGGTGTGCTTTGAATAGTAAACATAGGGGCATATCTTACTCATTTCTTTGTTTTTGTCTTCTTGGTTGTCCCACGTAGTACCCACCAAGATCCCTGAGGTCTTGTGTTACGCTGGGGCATCCTTTTGTGCTTGTGGTTATTCCAATACCTGGCCCGACCAAAGTCATCGCGACTTTGGGGTGTTGGGATAGCCTTCTTGTTTGTTGTGCTTGTTTTATGCATTAGACACTAATTCGTCTTGGTTTACATACCCTGATGCCCGGTGTCTTATGCTATAGCAAAAATCAGTACTCTAAGGATGGCAAATTGCATTAGGATTGCATTTCATTTTCCATTCCATCATCTTGCATATCTCCCCCATCCTCATCCATTCAAATAATCTAATCACACTCTTGGTTTTAGCCTTGCTACAAGCCTTGATCCAATCATCCTCATCATCCTCATCATCATCATCATCATCATCATCATCTGTGGGATGCATCCTTCCCTATCCTTGTGTTGTTTTGGGATGTACCTTTCCCTCATCAAAAACACTCTCATCGGGATGTATCCTTCCCTATCCTTGTGTTGTTTTGGGATGTATCATTTCCTCGTCAACAACACTCATCCTCATCCTCATCATCAGTGGGATGTATTCTTCCCTATCCTTGTGTTGTTTTGGGATGTATCATTCCCTCATCAACAACACTCATCCTCATCCTCATCAGTGGGATGTATTCTTCCCTATCCTTGTGTTGTTTTGGGATGTATCATTCCCTCGTCAACAACACTCATCCTCATCCTCATCAAGATGTATCCTTCCCTATTCTTGTGTTGTTTTGGGATGTATCATGTCCTCATCAACAACACTCCATCAACCATCCGCCCAACCTGGCTTGTACCTGGATTGGGGCAACATCACATTTTTTTTTCTTGCATCCATTTGTGCTCACCTTTATCTCCCATCGCTTATCATCATTTTTTTTTGTTTCATCACTTTACATTGTCATTTTCATATCCCCTCTCATCTCTCATCCTTTCCCCCATCCGTTTCTTCCTATCAAGAGGTCACCTGGGACCCCTCTCTTTTCCCCCGTCGCCCTCTCGAGGGGGCATACCCTTCACATTAATCCATTTTCCCTGCCATAATCAACTCCTTCCAGGATTGGGGCATCTTCATCCATTCCCCACTGATTGGACAACTCAAGTCCTATGCTGGGGCATCATCTTCCGGTTACTTCCTCTATAGAGTCATCTGTACTTTCTTTTCTTCGAAGCACAGTTATTCTAATGGTACTTCGAAGAGGGGCAAAATGTAGACATCTAAATTTGACCACTTCTACATGGTCAAAATCATCTATTATATTCATCTATTCCATTAACAGTGATTAAATAATTTATTTAATCACTATTTTATTTTCTGCCTAAGGTTCCTGAAGTATCTAATTAAATAAATTAAATACTTTACCTTACCCCCTTGTCTTCTCTAAATTAAATAAACATGACAAATTATTTAATTTAGTCATTTAACCATTTGAATTAAAACCAAATTTTAATTCCTCTTTTCTCTCTCCTTGTCACATTCTCCATAACCCTCTTTTAATCCAGATTAAATTAATTAATCTGTGATTAGGATGTGCACCACTTAATCAAGATTAAGTGTCACATCCTCCATAATCTCCCACTTGCCTCTAATCTCTTATTAATTACCTTAATCCTGTGTTTACACAACCTTAATCAGAATCATTAGCCACATTTGGCCCACCTTTTCTGGTCAACCTTCCCACTTACCATTTTTGGTATGGACTCCCTTCCCCATGTGAATTTTTAATTCACATTTATTCAACCAAGGTTCCTCTCTTCCCCATGTGAATTTTTAATTCACTTTTATCTTTCCAAGGTCTTCCCCATCCCCCATGCAAGATTCTAGAAGCCTTGACTTGTCACTTCACATGTGCCAAGGGCTTCTAGAACCTTGGACTTGTCACATCACCCACATGTGACAAATCTCCAGCTTTTTGGAGACCCTCTTTTATCCACTAGATTCTTCCAATCATTGTGAATTTTTAATTCACTTTTATTCCTCCAAGGAATCTTCTCATCCCCCAAGATCCACCTCATTTCCACATCACTCCACCCTAAGACATCTCACCTTCCACATGTCAAGATGTGAGGGCTTGTGAGTCCTCAACTCACCATAGCCCTTCATCTTGATCTTTGTTGGATTGATCCCAACCATTGAATTCTCTAGAGAATTCCATTTAGCCTATAAATACCCCTTCAACTCCTTCATTTTAAGGGATCAAGTCTTTTGCAAATAAACTCTTGCAAAATTTTCATTCAAGCTCTCATCCATTTTAGCACCCATATTGCATCAATTCATCTTGCATCCACTTCATTTCATTGCCATCCAAGGAGCACACAAGACTTCAACATCAAGGGCCAACCAAGGAAGCAACAACATGAAGGTATAACAACAATTTATTTGTTTATCTTGTTTTCATATTGTTCATTTTCTTAGGCTAATCATTGAGGTGCCCTATTATCTTGTTGTTTCTCTTTATTGCACTATTAGTTTTAATCTAGCATCTCACATTAGGAAGCAGCATTTTATTAGGATCACACTAACTATGCAACCTAAAATATGAAACTAGAAATCATAATAATGAACTCAGAAAGAACATAGGGGCACTTGGAAATCTGAAGATGCTTGGAACAAGGTCTACACTCCTAAAAATCTGATCTTTAATGCACACTAGGACTCATACACCAACAAGGGCGATTTAGTCCTAGTTTAGTGTTTCGGGCTAAATCTAGAATATGCAATAGATAAACTAGGATCTACAGAAAATGCTTGAAATTTGGTATACTAGGACTCATATGCCATAAGTGGCGATTTAGTCCTAGTATCAGGGTTGATCTGAAACTTTGATATCCTTTAGTGTTCTCCTATAGTTTCTCTCCTATCAAATCTCCGAATTTGAAACTCTGAATTCTGCTCTATAGGTGACTTTCCATGATCTTGCAATGTAGATGACAAATTTGACAAATTTGCAACTTTCTCCAATCTTTCTCTTTAATGGATCTTCAACCTAAATTTGCAAATAACACATCAAAGAGAGAGATAAATGTTATTTTGTTAGTAGATAGGGGTTTTCCTTGGTCAAACCCCGTTTTGGTAATCAAACCTTGAAATGAATAGAAATGGAAATAGAAATAGAATGAAAGAATGATGAATGAACAAATATGCTATGTTGAAACTCACCAAAACCTTGAAACAAAGGCTGAAATCTTGTATGAAATTGATAGCATGAATGTAGATCTTGACTCTTGATTGAATGCTATGGATCTTGACTTGAATTCTTGTTTGAATCATAAGAACCTACATCACAAATGTTAGCTTAAAAATACATATGATGCTTGATGACCTTGACATGATGCTTGAATCTTGAATATAGCTCCAAAATAATTGATAATCAGCTCTTAAATGATCTTGAATGCTCTTGTAATCATAAAATTTCTATAGGAGTTCTTTCATCAATTTGCTAGGAGAAAATATGTGAAATAACCTTGTATTTACACTTCTTTATGCCAAATTTCCCGAAATTACAACACTACAAGCCAACATCAGATCTAGGAGAATAAAATCCCACCAAGAATTTGAATTCAAAATAGGTCCAAGCTAGGTGGGACTCATACACTAATTGGGCTGTATGAGTCCCAGTAGGCTAAGCTTGAGACACAAATTTCAAGAAATGTTAAGTTCTATGCTAAATTCAGGTTTAGGCCCTAAAACTTAGGTGGGACCCATATGCCCAAGGTGGCGTATGAGGCCCAAATCACTAAGTATGGGCCATACAAACCAAAAACATTAAATTATGATTGGTTATTAGATGTGTGTCAGGATTATCCTTGAAAAGATGCATTAAATAAGGCTTGTGGATACAAAATAGGACAAAATAAGGCATAAAGAAGCCCAATTTTAGCAAGGAGGGCCCAAACAAGTGTGAAAATGTAAAGGGATGCATTTTTTTACACTACAATATCCAAGAATGGATATCACTTAATTTTGGCCATACCTTCATAAATTTGCAGACAAAGGCGTGGGCCTGCAAGAAAACCTCTCTGTCACCGATGAATTTATCCAAGTAGATCTCAAGGGCAGTAGGTGAATGAAACACATAGAAATGAAGCCTTTGATTCACTTCCATGGGAAGAGGGTGGGTTGAGTTCAAGCCCTGGCTGTGGATTAGCATTCCACTACCCAACTGAACCTAGGGCATCACAGTTTAATGTTGCCTTGAAGTTTTTGTCGCCATCAACCTTGGCCCCCGTAGATATGCCAAGATAGGAAGGATGCACTTCATGGGAGGGAGAAGACAAAACAAAGCCACAAAAATCCTTGCAGGTAGTGGATGGGTGGGAGGGAGTTGCGAGCATCCTTCTGTTGCAAAGCGAACTTCCTCTATCTAAAAACATTATGCTTTCTTTTGTTATTTATCTTATTGCTAAGACAATTAAATTTAATGTTGATTTTTAGTCTTTAGATGCTATCTAAATTTAAAAATTAATTAAATTTATTTTGCATTAGTGGTTACTTTGTTTTCATTTACAATTATTTAAATAATGGAACATGTAAACATTTAATATTAAATAATGCTTAATAACTAAGTTGATTTGGCCAATTATATTTAATGCAATTTTCTTATAACTTAATGGTTCAAGGATGATAAATAATTTTCTTATTAAATCTAGTCCTTCAAAATTTGTTGACTACAAAACTATAGCCCTCTGCAATACAATATATAATTTTTTTACAAAGGCTATAATTGCAAGAATGGCTAAATTGATTCCATTAATCATTTCTAAAGAACATAGAGGATTTGTACCAGGAAGGGAAACCCTCAATGGGGAGACTGTGGCCCATGAATTTTTATATTCAATAATAGAGGAAAAAATACATGTAGTTATTCTAAATTTGGACATGATGAAGGCATACGATTGAGTTACTTGTAGGATTTTTTGATTTGTCCTTCAAAAATTTGGCTTTAGTAGTAATTAGTGCAAGTGGATTTAATCTTGTATCTCAAGGGAAAAAGTTTCTATCCTAGTAAATGGTTTCCCTTGTAGATTCTTTTCCTCTTCTCAAGGTGTCAGGCAAGGGGATCCATTATCCCATTTTCCTTTTATTCTCATGCCATAAGGTTTGAGTAGATCTATAAGTGCAACAAATAGTTTGAATAAATGAAAGGGGATTACAATAAATTATTTTCAAAATCCGATAACACATTCATTATTTGAAGGTGACACACTTCTCCTTGGGTAAGAAAATTTAGAAGAGGCTAAGGCAATAAAATAAATAATTTAAGAATACACTATCTATTGAGGGAAAAAAATAAACAATGATAAATCCAAAAATTTATTTTTGAATGTTCCATGATTGGTACAACAATAAATTTCAAATTTTTGGGGCTATACTAAGGAATCACTTCCCTATAGATATCTTGGTATCCCCTCCTTTTTAGGTAAAGTTTATTTTTGGGAAAATGTAATCTTTGCTATATAAAAAGGAATCCTTTGATGGAGAAGAAAATGGTTTACTTTAGTAGGGAGAATTACTATGCTGAAAGAAATCTAAATGCCATACCAATTTACTTGATGTTAGTCCTTAAAACTATAAAGGGAACAATGGTGGATATTCAAAATATGTAACTTATAACATTTATGTAGTCAAAAAATATACACAATAAGAAAAAACTACCACTAATGGCATGGGATAAGGGATGTAGGCTGGTGGGCTCTAGGATAAGAAATATTTAAATTCAAAATCAAGCCTTGGGTGCTAAAATGATTTGGATAAGATATTCAAATCTAAATGATAAATGGTGTTGGATCATGAGATACAAATATTTAGACTCTTTTGACATAAAGGATCTTTATGCTAGCTATGTTACCAAAAGGACCTAAAATGTGGAACTTTGTATCCTCTTGTAGGGGAGTTATTATTTTACATTTATCTTGGGTAGTGCATAATGGAGAGAAATCAAAGTTTTGGGAGGATGCTTGGAATGGTTATAAACATATTCATCTCTTGGGTAATTGAAGTTTGATTGAAACATTGTTAAAAAAACTATGGGGTCATAAACTAAAAGAATACCTTCTTATGGGTTTCTTGACCTCGCCTCCTTATGCTAAATGGACATCCTTGGATTTTTTTCTAGTCCCTCAAGCTATGAAAATAAAACTTCAGGAAGAGATAAAAAAAGGAAAATCCTTTTTACAAACACTAAAGATGAAATTATTTGGACCAAATCACAAAATGGGAAATTTATATCAAAGATGGTTACCAATCATTAATAGACATAGACAATAATGAATACTAGCCATCTAAATACTGTTGGGGTTCAATATGGCTACCTAAAGTAGGTATTTTTGTATGGTTAGCATTGAATGAGATAATTCTAACATGGATGCAATTGGATAGATTGGTATCACTCATCTTTTCCCTTGTGTATTGTATGGTCAATCTTATGAAAACTTAGATCATCTGCTATTGAATTGGGACTTTGCCTAGCAATGTTAGAAGTGGTTGTAAAATATTTTATATTGACATGACCCATTACATAGATCTCTTCCTAAATATTTGTAAAGTTGGCCATCAATTTATAAATTTTAAACCTATGTCTGCATATGAGAACTAAGCCCCTTAGTCCTAGTTTGGCATATTTGGTTAGAAAGAAACAATAAAATATTTAAGAAATAAATCTCTAACTTCCGTGTCATCATTCAAAAGATTGAAAAATCCATTTCAAAAGTTACAAAGAGTTACATTATTAAAAATTCTACTAAAAAAAGTTTTTCTTCATGGAACAATGTTCTTCAAAAGAAATGGTACATTTACTCAGACCACCCCCTTTACATGAACCAGTTCAATCAACCTGAAAGAAAGTTAATAGAAAGAAAATTGATTGGGTCCCTCCTCTGGAAGGCATGGTTAAATTAAATTTTTATGGGGCCTCTCATGGAAAATCAAGAAAGTCTAGAGCAGGTTTGGTTCTTAGGGATCATAATGATAGAGTAATCAAAGATTCTTGCAAAATGTTCCAGGAAGAGTAATAATATTGCATAAATTAATACTTCTTAATGGGTTTGAAACTGATACTAGAAAATAATATTACACATATTCAGATAGAAGGGGACTTGATGGTTTTTATAAATACTTTATCCAATAACACCTCAATAAATTAGAAATTAGGACTACATTTTTTATCATATTAAAATTCTTTTTAAATTCAATTTCTTTGAAGTCGTCCATTGCTACAAAGAAGCAAATAACATTGCAGATTCACTCGTAAACAAAGCAATCAATGTCGGTATCTCTTACATGGAATATTCTAATTATATCAGTGTTTTCAATAAGTGACTATTGTAACGCCCCACCACGTAACCTTAGAGGACGACACACTTACAACATAAGCAATTTTTTTTTTAAAGTGCAATAACAATAAGTAAAGTGAACTACACTTAACGCATACATCCTCTAAGGTACATGACAACACTTACATTTGAAACCCATAACATACAAAAGTAAACTAATCCATAGCATATAAATTATACTCATGAAATAAAGAACATAGATCTAATAACATTAAACTCATTTCATAAGATTACAAAGTACATAAAAGAATCATTCATAGATTGTAATCATTCAATATAGCAGTTACAAGGCTCATTTCCAAAATGAGGTAAGACCATACAAAAAATATTACAATTACAATGATATAAGGATTCTCCTCGAATAAAAATGAGGAGTAGTACATATACATAAGCATCCAACTGATCCAATAGAACACAAGAGATGGTACAAAGCAACAGGAACATGTGAGCTCTCCAATCTGGAAGATCCCGCCATCATGAACATGAAGTGGAAACCCAATGGTGTAAGGTGCACGTTCCACCCAAACATGTGGTACCAAAGGCCCACCCCTCGTGCTAGGAGATATTAAAAGGGCTTCCTAGGTATAACCAATAACCTCAAGAAACAGGAAACCACAAGACTAAACTATATAAGTACAATACATAACATGAAGGTTACATTGCTTCCAGAGTAAAAGAATCAAGTACATCAACTAAATAATACAAAATGTAGTCATAGGAGGAGTGTCATCACAAAGTTGCATGGGTTATCCTGACAGATCTTCCTAGGCCTCGACCCCCATCTTGGGTTATCCTGGTAGCCTCTCACGATCCCCAACCTCACATGTAAACCAATGCAGAATCAAATATCTTTAAAAAGGACAAGATAATTATCTTGCCATTCTAGGCCTTCTCATCTCATCTCAAGTCTAAACGAACCCTTGAGCCAATGAGTGAGGCACAATTAACAAGTTATGTGTTTTAAGCCACCCTTTCCCTAATACTTTTATTTAATTTCCACTGAATTATCTAACTCTCACATGAGTTATCCTGGCACCACTTTGTGCATCAGCCCCCATTGAGAGCCACTCCCCTACTGACAAAAAAATGATCTAATCCATAAACCAAGGGTAAACAAAGTGCACAAAACCGGATATTAAATCCCAACCATAATACAAGAGGCAACACATCTCATTCGTAGTAACTGGGTGTTTAAACTAAATCACAACCAGGTGCACTATCCAAGGATAACAAAGGGATGAACAAAATATCACAACCTCCACATAATATTACAACATCTGGAAGGCTTACACATTCACAACTAACAAATTTCCCAACTTACGTGGCTAAAAAACATCATAATTAAATAAGCAATTCAGGTAGGTAATAAAACTATCATTATGATTTCCTTAATCTAATTTCCATTCCAAGAAAACAATAATACATTGCTCAAAATAATCTAGCTTAATACAATTTCATTTATATTCAATAAAGAAATTAAATCTAATTATTTAATTCAATTTCCCAATATACATCTTTATAAAAATCAATTTCCCTCTTTTTAAATCATTTAATTTTAAAATCATCTAATTTGTGCAATTGCATGCACCCATTATAAAATTCATTTAAATATATATATATATATATATATTTGAATATAATATAATTATATATGTATTTATATATAATTATATATATAAATATATTATTTAAATATTTCAAATCTAATTACAATTTTTTCAAAACTAGTATAAAAAAATAAAAATAAAACATATATATATAAATATAGATTTACCTATATATATATGCATTTATATGCATATTATATTTTATACATTTAAAACCAAACAATTAAAATCGCATTTAACCGGGCAGACGAAATGTCATAAGCTTCCATTGTAGATGGGGGCACGACCTGTGAAGGCAGTGCTGGGCGTTGCCTTCACAACTTGCCTCCCCTATGGGGGCAGCCCCAACATCCCCCCTAAACATTTATAAATATAAATTTTTATTCCACAAAAATTTCTTGCGATTATCAAATTCGAAATCGCCGATCTAGATTTTTTTTAAAAAATAAATTTTCTACAAGAACATCAAATAAATATGTATATATATATATTAATATATGTATATGTATATATATTTATATATGTATATATATATAAATAAATAAATATATATATAAATAAATAAATATATATATATATATAAATAAATAAATATATATATATATATAAATAAATAAATATATATATATATATATATATATATATATATATATATATATATATATATATATATATATATATATAAATATATATAAAAATTTCTTGCGAATTTGATATATATATATAAATAAATATATATAAAAATTTCTTGCGATTATCAAATTCGAAATCGTCGTAAAAATTTCGATCCGGATTTTTTTTTTCAAATAAATTTTCTACAAGAACATCAAATAAATATGTATATATATATATTTCAAAATGATTGCTCTAGATGAGCAATTTTTTTTACAAATTTTTCTACAAGAAAAAAATTACAAATTTACCAGAAGTTTTTAATTTCCCAAGCCAAATAAATCTAATTGGAAAAAAATAAACAATAATCTTTTACAGGAAGTTCTTTTCCAATACAATTAGAGGTTTTCTACAAATTTTAATAGGAAGATTGAAATCAATTCCTACAAAGGTTTTCCAAAATTTCCATATAATCATTATGAGATTCTATTGTTTAAAAAAAAATCATCTTTTCAAAAGAATAAAAGAATTTAAATCTGAGGCTCTAAAGTTTTCACAACAATCTTTCCAATTTCAAAACGTACTAAAGCTTTAAAATAAATGAAATTTTCTTCATTGTACATGCAATCTTTTCCAAGACAATAACTAATTCTAATAGCCTTTTCCAATTTATATTTAAATAAAAACAATAAAGAACCTGTTTCAGATGCTTGAAGAATTGAAGTTTGAAGTAGAGCCTCACCTTCAGATTACAAAATTATCAAAGCCTCTTCCAAAATAATCCTCTTTTCCAGAAAGTTGAAAATAAAGCCAAAGCCAATTTCTCGAGAACTTCTTCCAATTTTCAACAGCCACCAAATATCATTTTCATTCTCGTGAAATAACCTTGTGCCCTCTTTCAGTTAACACAATGATTCTCTCCGTGAATTATTTCCCAACACCAGTTTTCAATTTTCTAACTCACGTCACAATCCCAAAATATCTTTCCAAATCAAGAGATATTTCCTCTAAGATATTTTATAAGATATTTGTTTATTTAATAATTTAAAATCAAATATTAATCTTAATTATCCATTCATTTAAATTCACAACTTTATTTAATTAATTTTAATAATTAATTAAATAAAACTTTTATAATCTAACAATTTTAATATCAAATTTAATCTAATTAATTTAATCACTTTATAAAATAAATTTAATCTAAATAATTAAATTACTTTACAAAATAAATTAAATCTAATTAATTAAATCAAATTTAAAGCTTCTAACAACATTAATCAAGATTAATAAATAATCAATTTAAAACATTATAAACATTAATTAACATTAATTTCCCACAAAGCATACCTTGCAAAATAATTAAACGACAAGGAAAACGGGGACAACATGACAAGAAAACATGACCAAAACAAGGATTAATGACACACTGTGACTAGGGTTGTGGTTTGACAATGAAATCTCGTTACTACCTCCCAATTGACTATTCCGTTGGGCAATGGACACGCTCAAACTTGTGAATCTAGAAGGAGTCGATGTCCTGTACTTGCAATCCTACAATCAAAACATATGTCATACATGTATATAGATCAAGAAAAATCACACCGTGAAGGGAAAATCATGAAATCGCAGGTCGCTCGCAAGCGAGTGATACAATCCCGTCCCCTTCACCAATACAGTGTCACATCAAAACTAACAAAACTAAAATATCAAATAACTACAAATGAACATATATCAATATCAACTCACATAATCAACTATGCTAACCGGATAGCATGTCATAATCATCAATATAGTCTACCATCACATGTAACACCCCTCTGTTTTGATCTATTGTGCGAACAATGTTGTTTCCTCTTTTATGCTTTAGTATTGTGTTGTACTTTGACTATGTACTTGGTTACAGTTGATCACTGTTTTATCGTGATGTATCTTGATGTGATGATACTATATTTTGATGTGATTATTATGGCATGTTTGGAATTAGCATAAGTGGATATTTAAATTTACGATGTTTCATGCTTTCGATTATGTTGCTATGTTAGATGAATCAATTAGTACTACTGTATTGGTGAAGAGGATGGTATCGCATCACTCGCTTGTGAGTGCCCTGTGATTTCGTGATTTTCTCTTCACGGTGTGCCTTATTTTTGACATATTATTGCATGTGGATATACTCTTTGCTCGCAGGTTTACAGGTACAGGACATCAACTCCACCTGGTTTCACAGGTTCGAGCGTGTCCAAGGCCCAACGACATTCGATTGGGAGATAGTAGCTAGGATTTTCGTGTCAAGTCGTCACCCTGGTCATAGAGTGGTCTGGTTGTTTTATATTGTTTAATTTGCCTTGTTTCAGTCTATTTTTGGAAGTTAGAAGGATGTTAAAGTATATGCCTTGTAGTTAAGTTAGTGAGCAAATTTATCTGGTTAGATGTTAGAAAAGTGATTTAATTTATTAATTAATTTAATTTAATTAATAAATAATTTAATCCTGTGTTAGATTTACTTTATTAATTAATTACAAGTATTTGTGTTGAGATGGGTAAGATCATTCATTTTGGGAATGCATGTATATTTGGGTTGGAAATGGAAATAAAAGAAAATGTATTAAAAGTTCAATTTAGCAATTTTTGAATTCAAAAATTTGAAAGAAAGACTTTTTCTATTCTGTTTTGGGAAATTGATGAGGGTGGTTGTAGGATTTTTTTTGGGAAGAATTTTCATTATCATTGGATTTTCTTCACAAGTTTGGATTATGGAGTTTTCGAGAAAATTGAAAGAGGAAGAGGAAGAAATTGTTCAATTTTGTGGGTTTGGATAAAAAGATCAAAGAATCTGTGGAGCTTAAAAGGGAATCAAGGCAGCATCAGGATCTGCTCCCATCTTAAAGAAAAACAGGTTCTCATTTTGTGTTTAATTGAATTTTTTTTATTCAAAGGCATTGTGTTGATGGGAAAACTATTTGTAATCTATTGTTTGTGTGCAAAACAAATCTGTTTGAAATCTTGCTTTCAAACTTTGGATAAGATTGTTCAAGGTTGGAAATAAATTCTTGTTTGCAAAGTATTATTTCAATTCAGTTTTGTTTTCAATTTGTTTGAAGTTCAAGCTTGGATGAATGGAAATTATGGGTATATATATATATGTACATATATTTGTATTTATACTTTTTTTTTATATAATTTCTCCTTTATAAAGTTATGCTGGCAAATTTTTAAATTTTTTTTTTTGAAATTTAAAAAAAGTATTTTAACCGCTTTTTTTAAATTTTAAAAAAAAAAAAAAGAAAATGACAGTCAAAAGTTTTAAAAAAATAAAATATTAAAAATTTGTTTTAATCGGGGTTGGGGCTCATCCCACCGCCGCCCCCATGGGAAGTGACGTGGGGGAGCACACCCAACAAACCCTCGTAGCTCGCACACATTGCGCAGCCGTGACCACCAACGGTGGTGGTTGGTTGTGTAGTGCATTGTTGCACCACCATTGTTGGTGGCCGGCTACGCCTGCACCGCCCGACACCTCCGCCTTCCGCCCGCAACTACACCTCCGCCGTGCCCAGCAACCGCCGCACCCAATGCGGCTTGCAACCTGCGCCGCCCCCTGTGAAAATTGCTGCCCCCTGTGGAAAGCCGTTGCCGCCACCCGAACAAATCTGCGACTGGCCAATCTTCCTCCACCAGCATCCTTATGCATGTGCCCCGAGGTCACGTGACTCAACCCTAAGGGTTGACATGTGAACCGAGGCACATGCCCTTGGACCTTTTAAAATTTAAAAATAAATAAATAAAAAAAATAATAATATTCTATTTTATTTTAATATTATAATTTTTATAATATTTTAATATTATAATGTTTATGATATTTTAATATTGCAGTTTATTATTATATTTTAATATTATAATGTATTATAATATTAAAATGCATTTAATAGAATAATATTATGATTTTTATAATATTATGAGGAGGTTAAATAATAGTAATATTATTAATGTTTTAATATTAACATATTAAAATGAGAAATTTCATTTATTATTATATTGTTTAAATGGGAATGTTTTTCTTCTAGGTTTTATTAAATATGGGAAACAATATCTTATTTAAACATGGGATTTTTGAATTGTTGATATACTGGTAAATGTTTCAAGTATTCAATTGCTAATGTGGAAATAAAATGATTAAGTATTATTCCTCCCTTATTTGAAATGGCTTATTTAATTCAGTTTATCTAATGCATTGATTACTAAATGTTAGTGAGGAAATGGGTTTAGTAAACCCAAAGTAGATTTGATTCTTGCCTTGTTTTTGATATGTTCATATTGCCATTTGGAAAATGTGGGTCTTAACATTTAGCAAGTCTTCCAGTTGGGTTTTCAAGTTTGTGGGTTTTCGTGCGGTGCAGTCAACCTTGGGATTGCCTTGCGTAGTGCATTTAACCAATTTGTCTCCCGGTTATCACAAGCGGGAGTGTGTTGACTGTATGTCATGGTTAGAGATGTGATATCCTTGCGTAGCACTTGTGTACCCTTGGGATTGTGGAGTTGTTCCACGTGTCGTCATAGAGGAGTGTCTTGTAACGAGGGCCGACACACAAAGTGGTGCCAGGATAACTCATTGTAAGTTAGTTAATCCAGTGATAACTTAATTAATTGATTAGAGTATCACGTAGTATCAAACACTTAATAAGATAATTATGCCTCGCTCATGAACACAAGGGCTTGTAAAGACTTGGGTTGAGACGAGAAGGCTTGGAATGGCAAGATCATTATCTTGTCTCTACGAAAGATAACTGATTCCGCATTGGTTTACATGAGGGGCCGGAAGTCGTTAGAGATTACCAGGATAACTCGAGTTGGGGGCCGGGGCCTAGGAAGACTTACCAAGATAACCTATGTAACATTGTGATGACACTTCTCCTAGGTCGACAATATGTTCACATCAGTGATGCAGTTGATTATGTAATTCTGGAAGCATTGTAGCCTTGTGATAGTGATGTCATTGTATTTATTTCAGTTCGATTGTGTTAGCCTATGTCTAGAGGTAGATGTCCTTGGTTAGAAATCCTTGTTACTATCTCCTAGCACGAGGGGTGGACCTTTGGGTTCCACTTGGTTGGGTGGAACGTGCACCTTTCTCCGTTGGGTTTTTCTTCTTGTTCGTGTGGACGAGACTTCCAATTGGAGAGCTCGTATGATCTAGTTTCGTTTCATACCTTGTTATTTCAGTTGTTCTTGAGATTTATTACCCTTCATTTGTTATCGAGGTGGAGGTTGTAATTGTAATCGTATTCTTTGGACTTGCCTCATTCGGGGAATGAGAGTTGTAACCCTATTGTTTATTTATGATTAATGAAATTGAAAGCTATCTCTTATGCTTGTTGTAAAATCATCTTACTTGGAATGTATGTGTTATTTTTATTAATTAAATAATTGACATGGTTTATATTCATGTTTTTTGTTGAGGTTCTATATAACCTCTGTCTCGTAACCTTAGAGGATGTTGGGATTAGTTAGTGAACTTACTTATCAATTGTACTTAAACAAAAAAAAATAGTTCATTTAAGTAGTTCTTTGCAACTTCCTTTAGGGTTGCGTGGCGGGGCATTACATCACATCTCAAAATAAAAACCATCATCGCTATAATGTCAGCGATCAAATAACAACATCATAGTATCATAGTCTATCAAAGTAACAACACTGTCTGAAAACATAAGAAAATCGGAGGGGTGCTACAACTATCCTCCACACCTTCCTTCCTAAGTCTGATATTGAATTTTGAAGAATATTTTCATTCTTCCTCCAATCTCCATATGATCGTGGAGGTTTCCTCTTCAAACATAGTATCTAGATTGCAGAGCTCTTGGTTTTGACGAGTGTCAAGCTATGCAGGGTTGATCTCACACCGTGGATTTGGTAATAATTTGTTAGCTCTTGTGATACTTGTGTGATGTCAGGTGACTGAGGTGGAATTGATTAATCATACTAGATATTCGATGTGGGTGACCTCATTTCATCAATTGTTTGCACTGATGGGATGGGTTTCCTTGCTATTTTCAAATTTTTATTTGTAACACATGTGTAGGTTCATGTGGCTTCTTTTGGCACTAATTTTTGAATTTGAATTCAATGTTTGGTACTCCACCCTACAAGTGCTCTGATTTGTTTCGTGCATGTCTCTTGGTAGCAATGATTTTTCTGTATGGAGTAGTATCTTTCCATTAATTCACATGTTTGTCTGATGCACTCTATCATTTTATATGGCTATTGGAAAGAATCATGGTCGTCTCAGTTCTTTAGCTCACATATTTTCTCTTCGTTGATTTGGGGTGATGGAGTCAATTTTACATTTTACTATCGTCATGTTATTGGGAGTGAAGAGATCCTTTTCCGCTTTGCAGGGAAAAACTATGTGGTTTTTTTGGCAAGGAAAAACCGTGGTTGAGAATGCCATTATCCTTGTGTTGCATCATGACTCGTTGCAGGTTAATAATCAAAATCTCATGTCTGAACTTGCTTCTATTTTTCTCTTTAACTTAATGGTCAAATTTCTTGTAGGTTATTATATTATACCATTCATCTTCTCTTACTCTGCTCTATAATCAACACTAGAGAGATATAACTTCAAACATTTCTCTGCTCTCATGGGTGGATTTCTTGAAAAAATTAATTAATCAATAGTTTGGTCCCTCTCTCTGTCCTTCTCTCTATGGTCATTGCCTTAGTGGGTGATTCTCCTCATGACTTTACCATTTTGTTGGATAGATTGAGATCTCAGATTTGGTGAGCCCTTATTGTTGATCCACATGCAATTGATCCTATTTTTCTTGCTTTGACTGATCTGGATAGTTCCTGAAATTTTTTTACTGGTTAATTTGGTTCTTTCTCCTCTTTTTTTTCTTTGATGTATATAGGTGTTGTAGCTGGTATATTTTAATATTGTTGTCTCCCTTGAAGAGGGATTAATTTTTCATGGTAGAATTATCTGTCAATTTGAAACATGATGTACTCCTTTTATATCAATATAATTTTCAGTGGCCATCCACTTTTATATTAAAAAAAATGGTTTTAGTAAGAGTGGTTATATATATATATATATTTCCACTTTAAAAAATTGTTTTTAGTTAGAGTGGTATATATATAAAATAATCTTAGAAATTGAATAAAGATGATTAATTGATTATTGATATATATCCTTGATAATTAAGTCAATGATATTAAATAATAGCTCAAAAATATTTCTTGACCACATAATGAACATCTTCAAAAATTTATGTGTGAGATAATTTATATTAAGTTACTTTTGTTAAGTTGTGAAATGACAAATTGACAAATTGAAATATTACAATATTTTTATGTAATACTATATATTAGACTTATTCTACTTTTACAATCAATTATTAGTTGTTTGGATAATTGAGAAAATAAGTTTTGACCAATAATATTATATGTTAGTGACTCTATATTTTAGTATAGATTAGATTTTGGTGTGAGAAATAAACCATACTCCTTTTAAGCATGCTCCATTGACATGTAATTGTCACTTTCATATAGAAACACTAGAAGATGATATGTGTATGATATATTTTCCTTGGGATGCCATGTATAGTGTTATATTTTTTTTTATAAGTTTCCTCCTTGTCATAGGGTGAATGGATTTTGGGTTCCATTTTTTCACTCCTAGGTATTTTGAATTCATTCATTATGGTGATATGTTCACATCTTGTTGCACATGTCACATTATTGCATACATATATTATGCCACTATGAGTTATGCAAGCTTTAGCAACTTACATTGTTATTATATAAATTATACTTATGCCCATTTGTATGATTGTGTATGATTGGACACGATGCCCCCATCTATATGCACATAACCATTAACATTACCTTTTAGTACCAACACAATGTGTTTTTAGCTTTATTTGAGTTAGCCTCTAAATTTAGATAATTTTTAAATTTTCATTCTTAACATAATTTCACTTTACAAATTGAATGAAGAAAATCTAATAATTTTTAGCCAACTCATTTCTCCTCTAACATTAGTTAAAAATATTATTATAAAAAAACTCAATTAGAGGTAATGGAATTTTAAGGTTTGATTGTAAAACTAGTTTAGACGACAAGAACCAATAAAACTGATAAAATAAACAAGCCAAAGGAGATACATTCTTTTCCTTCCTTAAAACATGTGGAGAAATAATTAAATGTACATGTGCTAAAAAATTTATGTTTCCATCTCATACTAATTAGAATCCTTTCTTCTAGAGGTAAATTTAAATCCTTAATAATTATAGTATACGCATCAAAAATGATAAGGGAGCCTTTGTGAGGCTAAAAATGCATGGCACAAGGAGAGTTCAAAGTTTTTAAGGATATCAAAATATAAAGTTATGATCCACTAATGTTGTATCGATGCCACGATGAAAATAAAAGTTATGATCCATGAGCATCCAAGTCCACAAGCAATCCTACATCAACCAAAAATATTTCCTTTCATTTTTTTTAATTCTCTTACCCTTTGTTTCTACTAGTGTTGGTTTTTGGGTAGTTTCTTTAGGAAAATTTTAGAGACAATTTAAGGAAAAAACTTAAAGCACCTTGTAGAGTAGCCTAATGGGTATCTACAGATCAAATTTGGTGAGAATTGGACGGAAAATGGCTAAGTTATGCTCATGTATGTTTTTTATTTGCTACTAGCCTTGCAAGTTTTTGGTCTGCTATCAAACTTTGTGGAGAGTTACTGTTGAACCAGGCATTTAGAATCATTGGTTCCAATGTACTTTCCCAAACAACTAGTATCAATGGGTTCATCCACATTTGTAGGAACTTTAGGGTCATCTAGCTTTACGAGAATTCTATATCCAACAAAAGTTTTTGGGTTTCTCATGGACATCAAGATTTGTGGATAAACTCAAGTGATCTAAACATTTACAAAATGACGTCAACATGATGTAATCATGACATTAGTAGGGACAAGGGTTACTTGCAAAAGGATGATGTAAGCATGATATAATGATGAAATCACTTGGTACATATTATAAACTTTTGATGATATACTAAACATATATAATTGCTTGTTTGAACCAATTGTTTTTGGATCTTTTTCTTACTACTATGTTTGTAGACTTTTAGCTTGCTATTGCATTTGTAGACTTTTGACCTACTATTGTGCTTATCATTTCTCTAATGATTTAGTTTCTATAATTACCAAGATATAATTTGATCCAACTTCCTAGCCACCAACGAATAAAAGGGAGATAGATACACTCATGGAGAGATCTTCTGGGAAGTTCGAGAAAGGGATTGTGATAAGAATTGATCTATTTTTTACTCATGTACTGAAATCTTGTTGCTAAATAATAGGAATTTAAATTCATTGGTTCTATAAATATTATATTTTTGTTGAACATTATATTGGATGAGTGATTGGGTTATCTGATAGGGATCTTTGATCTTGACTATGTCAAGTGGTACTAGACGAGGTTGTTGTGATCATGTGAGAATAAGTCCTAAGAGGGTTTTGTTGTGAGAAGTGAAAGAGAGGAAGCATGCAATTGTAGAGGACTTGAGTGAGATATTTCACATAGAGGATGTGGCTGAAGAGGAGTAGCACCACAAAATAGTGATATATAAATTGTGGAGATGTTACAAGGAATTATGATATTGTTAGATGTAATGTAGGTAGTGCAGAGAAGAGGGGTACATGTTGAAGATGCTATTAAGGATGAAGAAGAAGTGGTAGATGAAGAAAATAAGGCAAATGAAGGTGAAGCAAGGAGAAGTGGTAGATGAAGAAAATAAGGCAAATGAAGGTGAAGCAAGGAGAAGAAGTATTTTTAAAGGAAATATCTATAGTAAGAAACAAACCATGATTGGATCCTCCTAGCTATAATGGTACTTTAAATCCCAAAGAACTTGTAGATTTGATTTAAAAAAAGAAGAAGTATTTTAACTTTGAAATCATCAAAGATAACAAGAGAGTGAAATTTTATTGTAATAGAAGTTGAAAGGACATGCATCCCTATAGTGGGAAAATCTATAGATATAGTGTCAAAGAAGTGGCAAAGAGGTCAAGTCATGGGACAAAATAGTGACCAAACTAAAAGCCAAATTCCTACCAGTATATTATCACCTAAGTCTATTTACGAAGTTATAAAATTTGAAACAAAAAGAATCCAATATAAAGAGATACATGGAAAAATTATATAGATTGAGCATTAGAGTAGGACCAATTGATGAATTTTTTTAGAAGATTAATCTTTACTTGGTAAAGGTTATTCTTTAATCGTAATTATTTATTAACTTGTAGGAATACTCCAAAATAATCCCCACAAGTCTTTTGTTTTTTTTTCTTCTCACACATGTGTGAGGATGACTCATTTTATTTTTAATTCCTTTATTAAGGAATATTTTCAGCCACCTCCTTAAGAGGTTCTTGAGATATTGCACACACATAGATGAATGGTGGCATTCATTGAGTTGGGAGTTACATTCTAACTCCTCTTCTCACTGTTGATGTGTATACAACTATGTCAAATTACTTCCTAGAAGAAAAATTAAATCGTAGCTTGAAGGATATTTAATTTATTCAAGTTCGATTACTTATGATGAGGTGCCTCATCAAACATCATTTATATGATTTAATAATTAATAAATAATATTTATTTATTATTTGAGGCCGACCATTAAGAGGCACGATTATTAATAAGTCACGTCTTTTACTTTGGAGGCTGACCTTTTGTGGGAGAAGACGCATCCCTTCTTGGATGAGTGTATAAATACAAGGTGAAGTTCATTCATTTGAAAAGAAATCAAGTTAATTACTAATTCACATTCTAGAAGAAGTTCATTTTGTAGCAATAGTTCATTCTGTAACAACAATTCATCATTTTGAAGTAGCAGATCGACTTCAAGGAGTTTTATATATTCACTTGTGTATTGCATCTTAGAGAGGTGATCTTATTCATTGTATCAATTTGGAATTGTATTGTGCCTGAGTTGTAAGCAAATTTCTACTCTTATTTGAATCAATATATAAGAGATATATTGGCTGGGTTTTTCTCCCTCAAGTTGGAGGGTTTTCCCGGGGTATCTTGCCGTGTTAATTGTCTTATGTGTTGCATTTTAAAAATTACTTTAAGTTTAAATTATCTGATCATGAAAAACTAACATGGTAATAGAGCAGGTTTGAAGAAGATCTTGATCAGATTTATCTTGTAGCAATATTCTTTTTCCTTCACATTCTTGATTTCTTCTTTCACTTCGTGAACATGGTGAACAATCTCAAGATCGAGGACAGACTTGAGGGAGCATCGAATTTCACATCATGGAGATTCAGAATTATGCTCACCTTGGAGGAAAATGAATTGGCATAATTCGTGGAGAGCACAGTCCCTGAGCCTACAAAAGAGGAAGAAAAGGTTCAATGGAAGAAGGAAGACACTAAGGCGAAGAAGATATTAGTTGATTTTGTGAAGGACCATATTGTTCCAATCATCTCTAAATTGAAGACAACAAGAGATATGCTTAAGAATTTGGTGGAGATGTATGAGATCAACAACACAAGTCATGCTCTAGCCTCGAAGCAACAACTTCATCATGTTAAGATGGCGGAAGGAGAATTTGTCATCACCTACTTCATGAATATTTTTGAATTGAGAGATCAGCTCTCTACCATTGGTTATATTGTTGATGACAAGGATTTGACCATGTTGGATCTTAATGGTCTTCCTTCATATTGGGAGCCTTACATTCAAGGTATAAGTGCAAGATCAAAACTCCCTAAGTTTGATCGTTTGAGGGAAAACTGTATTCAAGAGGAGTCGAGGTTGGTTTGAGAGGTATTGGTCGAAGCTCTACAAATGAAGACCTTCATGTACTTTCCACTTAATCCTTCAAGAAGAAAGGGAAAGGTGGAAAGAAAGGATATTTCAAGAGGAATAGAGATAAAGAAGCTGATGGTGTTCCTACGTTCAAGAAGAAGAGGGACCTCTCCAAAGTCCAATGTTTTCGATGTGACAAGTTTGGTCACTATGCTAAGGATTTCCCAACTAGGCCTAATCAACATGCTTCATTTGTGGATGTGGATAAGATCTCTCCTCAAAATTATTCTAGGGAATTTCTATTCTAATTCATGGGCCTGTGTTCAAGTCGTGAAGGTTGTGTACTGATCTGAGCGCAAGAGTAGTGTATCGTACTGTGTCCACCCATCAAAATATTTAAGAGATAAGTATTCTTTGTTTTGATTGTAATTATCCTTCTAGGCTAAAATTCAGTTTGTTGAGTTGTGCAAATCTGACATTATTTGCTTGGATTACGTGTGACCAGTAGATAGTGATCACTGGGATAAGATTTTTTAGAATTAAGAATTATTCATTGCAAGTTGTTTCATGCTAATTTCTGAGTGTGACTCTGAAATAAAAGAACTAAAATTATGATTATGATTGATTTTCTATATGCATGATCTATGATTCTGTGTAGATTGTATTTTGTTATGCTGAGATTAGCTCTTCCAAGAAAATGGAAGAAAGACATGTTAGAATCAACAAAGATGAATGATGAATTAATTATGTAGGGTTACTCAGGAGATCCTGATTTCAATGAGATAAGTATTGCATGGTTGAATAAATTTCATGAATTGTTATGTAGTTATTAATTCATGCTATAACATTGAGATAGTCAATCATGTATGCTTCTAGCAATGGTACTTCTATTCGAGATAGTTGAGTTCCATGACTATTAGTAATATCTTCTTAATACTTTCAGGATGGATCAAGAAGCATAAGAGATTGCTTTCAAGAAGAGCTTGATGCATCATGTAGGTTGAAGAATGGAGACACTACTTGCAGCCATGCGACTGAGTGAATGGATGAAGACATCTCTTCGAAGAGGAAGAATTAACCTTCAGAGGGAGTTCTATGTCTCGTTGAGAATGAAAGGGTTGCAGTGTTGCATGGCCAGATGCTAAATCCTTGAAGTACCTCTTCAGCAGTTGAGATCAAAATTTCTCAAGTCAGTCAACCTAGATTTAACATTGGTAGCTCCACAAACCTATTCAGAATAGTGTGATCTGGGATGAGGTCGAAGAGGACAACCCTGATTCTCTATAGAGGTGTGCACTGGTAACCATTTCTCTAAGGCAAGCGTTGCAGGAAAATATTGGATGATGAGGTCAGAAGGTTGATGCAAGTTCTTGAAGATTCAAAGGGAGCCTACTGAAAGAAGATGGTTGTGTTGCTGATCAGAAGAGTACCTCTAGATGTTGTTTCAGTTTGGGGTCTGTGATGATCTCCTAGTGTAGCAGGAAGCAGTCTTCTGTGGCACTGAGTACAATAGAGGCCAAGTACATTACAACTTGTGTGGCAACTCGAGAAGCAGTGTGGCTTCAGAAGCTCCTTGCAGGATTATTTGACAATCATGGGAACCAACTGTCATCCATTGTGACAATCAAATCTTTCTATCATTCCATTGTTTCATGACAAAACTACTTGCATACCACTATATCAGAGATATGGTATTGAGGAAAGCAATTTAGTTGAGGTATATCAACACTGATGAGCAAACGACAAACATTCTCAACAAGCCTCTCTCTAGGATAAAATTTGTGTACTTTTGAGATAAGCTTGGTATGGTGGAGAATCAAGTCCTAACTGTGAAGGAGTCTCAGTATCAATGATCCTCTTTTAATGCGTTTCTCTGTTGAGAGAGATTTGAGGTGCAAGCCCTTGATAATGCATTTCTCTTTGATATTTGAGGTGAAAGCCCTTGTTTCCACCCTCTGGGAGAGCCATGGTGGATGTCAATTGTGTGACTCCATGACAACATCACGTGAGGGAGTCCGTGATGATTCATTTGTACTTGTTTTTCACCCTCTGGGAGAGCCATGGTGAACATCACGGTGAGCTGACGACATCACATTGAGTGATGAGCACTTGTACTTACCATCTATGGAGGTAGCCATGATGGTTGATATCACGATGAGGTGATATTCGATATCACGATGAGGTGATATCCGATATCATGATGAGGTGATATGCTTTCATGATGAGGTGATAAACTCTTACTCACATGAGTCTAGCCATGTTGATTGATATGATGATGAGGTTATATATCTTGTAACTATAGGAAGTTTTTCTCCCTAGCTGAGAGGGAGTGTTGATGTATACATCTATGTCGAATTACTTCCTAGAAGAAATAAATTAAATTATAGCCTGAAGGCTATTTAATTTATTCAAGTTCGATTACTTATGAGGAGATGCCTCATCAAACATCATTTATATGATTTAATAATTAATAAATAATATTTATTTATTATTTGAGGCCGACCATTAAGAGGCACAATTTTTAATAAGTCATGTCTTTTACTTTGGAGGCTGACCTTTTGTGGGAGAAGATGCATCCCTTCTTGGATGAGTGTATAAATACAAGGTGTGGTTGATTCATTTGAAAAGAAATCAAGTTTATTACTAATTCACATTCTAGAAGAAGTTCATTTTGTAGCAGCAGTTTATTCTATAACAACAATTCGTCATTCTGAAGCAGTAGATTGACTTCAAGGAGTTTTATATATTCACTTGTGTATTGCATCTTAGAGAGGTGCTCTTATTCATTGTATCAATTTGGCATTGTGTTGTGCCTGATTTGTAAGCATATTTATGCTCTTATTTGAATCAATATATAAGAGATATATTGGCTGGGTTTTTCTCCCTCAGGTTGGAGGGTTTTCCCAGCGTATCTTGCTGTGTTAATTATTTTATGTGCTGCATTTTTTAATTACTTCCAGTTTGAATTATCTGATCATGAAAAACTAACATTCACCTCTATTTATTGAGGTGTCTCTCTTCGTACTCTTCATATTCAAGCAAGCAAGCTTAAAAATTATGTGCTTTCTCTCTCTTTGTATCATTCTTAGGCATTTTGCCTCCATTCATAATATTGGAGTTTTTTCTTGTTTTTTCTCCTTATCAAATTTTTGTGTCTCCTTTGCATTTGGTGGTGCTTGATTTGGATTCTCTATTTCTTGGTAATCTCTTTCCTTCAAACAATGCTCATTAGTTAGTACTTTCCATTTCTCATCTAATTTTTCTTTCATGGTATTAAAGCTTTTTTATTACTAATCTTGTGAGCTACATTGTTGAAGGTTTACCAAGTTTTAAAAACACACCATTTGAGGCACTCTAAGAGAAAAAGAGAAGAGCCAAAAGTCTAATCTTACTTCTTGTTTAATAATAGTTTTCTAATCCTTGTGCAAGATTTTTTTTAATCTAAAGATTTCTAACTTTTTTTGTTTTCAAATTTCAAAGCTATATAATTTGCATGCATGTCTTATTTTTGCAAAATTTTAGAAACCCTCAAATAAAGGGTTATATTTCAGTTCTTTTTAGATATGTAAGTTTTTCGCAATATCAAGCTAAATCTGTAAAAAAATCACTATGTTTTACATTTTGTAAAAGCAAATCACTTTTTTTTAAGACTCTAGCCCTAGTTCAGAATTTTTTTATAGAAAAAGTAATATGCTTTTTTGTAAATCTATAAAAAATAATAATTTTTTTTTAAAAATTCAAGAGCTTTAACTCTTATTCTAGTTTAGAAATTTAAAAATAAAAATAAATCAAAAAATTTCCTTTAGTTTTTTAAAAAATATTCTAAAAAATCTTAGTCTCTAAAAGAAAATCCTTTAGATAAACTTAACCCTAAATTTTTTATATAAAATCCCTCCCTCTTAAAATCCCCTGGTGCACATCGACCAAACAAATGTAGGACTCCCCTCTGTTAGTGCCATTTTCTTCCCTCGCCTCCCGCTGCTCTGCAACCTTCCTTGGCCTCTTACTCGTTGATTCATATGCAAAGGCTTTAAAATAAAGATAGAAATAAAAGGATTCTATAAAAAGTTTTTAAAGTTTCACATATAAAAAAATTATTAACTTTTTAAAATTTGATTTGATTTTTATTTTTTAATATTATTTTATTTCAAAATTAATAATTTAAAAGGGGTCTATTTTTTCTTTTACAAAAGGAGGTTATTTTTAAAATTTATTTAAAGGGGCTTATTTTGTTCTAAATTTAGACAATTTATTTTTAAAAGAGTTTTTTTTTAAAAGATTTAATTCAATGAAGAATGATTTTTTAAAAGTAAATATTTACAATAGTTATTTATTTTCTCAAAAAGTTGTGATTTTTTTATTGCAATCATGTCAACTTTAATTCTTGAAATTAAGTTAACTTCTTCTAACTATCATTCTTGGAAACTCATATCTCTTTTATTTTTCATTTTAAACATCTTTTGGATGTTGCTACGGATCCCAAATCGAAATCTGATCCATCTGCATCTCAAGATGAACAAGAAAAATGGAAGCTCAAAAATGAGGTAGCCCTTGGCCTCATAGGTATTTTCATGTCACCCAAACTATATGTTCACATTGAGGCATATACAACAACCTATGAAACATGGGACAAACTCAAGACTATTTATGATAGTTCAAATGAATCTAGAAAAATTCAACTTGAAGATCAACTTGAAGATTTAAGGTATTTTGATTTTAAATATATGAATGATTTTTTATTAAAGTTTGATGCTTTAAATAGTCAATTGCAAGGTTTACGAGTACAATTAGAAGATCTTAAATTAATTTATCTTATTCTTAAAAAATGTCTTCCTAGACAATTTTAGCAATTTACTACTAATATTCATGCTCAATTAGCTATTCCTTCTTTAGCTACTCAATTAACTTATGATATATTTTTTAATTTATTAAGATAGAAAGAAGCTAAGTTGATTCAATTTGGCAATCTTAAGTCTAATGAACATGTTTTTTTGTCTAATCATAAGAAAAAATTTAAACAACATTATAATATTAAACCTCATTATAATAATGACAATGATCCTAGGAAGAATACTTCTTCTAAGAGACCTCATTGCACTTATTGCAATAAGGATGGTCATTGGAAAAATACTTGTTTTAAAAAGAAAAATGAGAAAAACCCTATGAAGCAAAATAATCATCAACAAAACAAACCTAATAATAATAAGTTTCATAACAATGCTAATCAATCTAGACGTGCTTTTATTTGTAGTTTTAATGTTTGTCAACCTCTTGAATGGGTTATTGATTTGGGTGCATCTCTGTTGGAAACACAAGGGCAGACATCTGAGAGGGGGGGTGAATCAGTTGTCACAAAATTTCAAACTTATTAAACTTATTAACCTTTAATTTCTGATTTAATTAATAACAGTGAAAGCATGAATCAACAAAACATCAAAAACACTCATAACACCAATATTTTTGAGTGGAAACCCTGTTAGGGGAAAATGCATGGTGGAGGTTAATCCACAAGTTATACCCTATTAAAAGTATACAAATAATATAAGAGGAATGCACATGCATTCAGATGCACTACCTAGAGCTCATTGCTCAAAGGAAGACTCACTGTCTTACATAAAATATTCAGATTAAATCCATTTGAAGAATTTAAATTGAGAAAGTAGTATCTACTAATGCTTGAGTATAGTTTCTCTTAAGCACATGAACACTTCTTCACTATCTTTCACTCTTCTTCACACTCTGCTTTGCCTTCGAATGATCTGAACCTTTTTCACACATAACACTCGCACACTTCGCATAATACATGTCTCAAATGAGATAAAAAATTAATTATATATATCCGCAACAATAAATTACATTGCTTTATGTCGGCTTCAACACAATAATAGAATGAATGCAAACTATCGGCCCAAAACAATAAAGATTATCAATGCGCATCAACCAAGGTTGGCCACAACATAGTAGAGACCTAAAAAAATGTCCTCGAACACAGAACACCTTTAAAGATTCTTCCTCAAGGATCGCCATTTAGAAATGATGACTTGACATCCATCTGATAAACTTTGTAGTTTTTGTAAGCAACATAAGCAAGAAACAATATCATAGCTTCAATTCTAGCAACAGGAGCAAAAGTTTCTTCAAAGTCAATACCTTCCATTTGAGAGTATCCTTTGCATACAAGTCTTGCTTTGTTTTTGATAACTTCACCTTGTTCATTCAACTTGTTTCTAAAAACCCATTTAGTTCCAATTACATTTTTGTCTTTAGGTCTAGGAAAAAGAATCCATGTATTATTCTTCTCAATTTACTGTAGTTATTCTTTCATTGCTTCGATCCAATTTTCATCTTTGCATGCTTCATTGACATTACTTGGCCCACCCTTTGAAATTAAACAATATTCTTTTGCAATTCTTCTCCTAGTATGGACACCTTTGTTCTTATCTCCTATAATCTAATTTTCTGAATGATTTAATCTCACATACCTTGGAGTCTTAGAGTGTTCTTGAATTTTAGGCTCTTGAGGTCTCTCTTCTGTACTTTCACTAGTCTCTGCTTCTTGATCTTCTTGATTCATCGAAACTATCTGAACTTGATTTGAAGTCTAAATTTTGTTTGTACTGTCATTCTGATCATTAGAATCCTATCCATAGGTTTTTGAGGGTCTAGCAATGTCTTCATCAACCTTAACATTTGCACTTTCAACCATTTTCTTCAATATCTTGTTGTAGCACCGGTAGGCCTTTCTCTTAGTAGAATAAACAAGAAAGATTCCTTCATCACTTCTAGCATCAAACTTTCCTAGATCTTTATCTCTCCTAATATAGCATTTACTCCCAAAGATTTTGAAATATCTAATAGTAGGCTTATGACCAAACCATAGCTCAAAAGGAGTCTTACTAGTATTACCTTTGATTTGTACTCGATTAAGGATATAAACAACAATACTCACAACTTCTCTCCAATGGATATGAGGGACATTTCCTTCCAACATCATAGTTCTAGTAGCATCTTGAACTGTCTTGTTCTTCCTTTCCACAACTCCATTCTGTTGAGGGGTCTGCGGTGTAGATAATTGTCTCTTTATCCCATGTTCTTTACAAAAAGAATTGAACTCACCGGAAGTAAATTCACCACCTCTATCTTATCTCAGACACTTAATCTTCAAACCTTTCTCTGTCTCAATCATAGCCTTAAAGATCTTGAACTTTTCTAGAGCTTCAAATTTTTCCCTTAAGAAAGTAACCCACATCATCCTAGAGTAGTCATCAGTAAGCAACATGAAGTACCTGTAACCTTGTAGACTTCTGATTCTAGCAGGACCACACAAGTCGGTATGCACAAGCTCCATCAATTCATTTGATAAATGCAGTTTGGTGTGAAATGAAATTCTAGTTTGTTTTCCCAGCTAACATTCCTTGCATATGGTATTAGTAGGCTTTACCAACTTAGGAAGATCTCTCACAGCCTGTGAGGGACTTATCTTGATAATATTTTCAAAGTTTACATGACACATTCTTCTATGCCATAACAAAATTTCATCAACTTGAGCAATCAATAAACTTTTACTACCAGCATTCAGATGAAAGATGTTACTTTTTGTTTTAATACCTGAAGCAATCACATTTCTAGAACTTCCTAGTATGCTACATTTTCCATCGTTGAATTGAAGATTGTATCCCTTATCAACCATCTGTCCAACACTCAGAAGATTATGCTTCAAACCTTCAACATAAAGATCATCAGTATTGTGCTTACCATCAAAAGGAATACATCCTCTACCACAAATTATACCACCATTATTATCACCAAATCTTACAACACTACTATTATACTTCTCTAGGCTTACAAATTTTCTTTTATCACCTGTCATGTGATGTGAACATCCACTGTCAATTACCCATTCATATTTTTCTTCAAGTCGAGCACCTATATCTTTCTCCACATTTGTACAACTAGTAGATTTAGTAGACACAAATTATTTTCCTTGATAGCAATAAACACAAACTCATCTTCACTTGTATTCCCTTTGTCAGATTCATCATCTATCACACCTTCATCAACAACATAGTAACACTTATTTTGAAGTTTAGGCTTGTAGGGTCTTGTCTTAGGAACTCTTTTCGGACACCTTGATGCAAAATGACCTATCTTGTTGCAAGAAAAACATTTAATAGGAAAATTTCCTTTATACTTACCTTCTCCTCTAGCTTCCCTTTTGACAATAAGTGCTTCAAGCTCATTCAGTTCTCTTTCTTCTTCTTCAATCTATCTCATTTCTTCCTCATATCTGAATACCTTTCTAGAAGAACTTTCACTTAGATCATATCTTTGCTCGTCTCTCCTAGAAGTAGTAGCTTTAAACACAAATTCTTTCTTAGGAAGGGCATCACCGAATTCACTCAACTCAAAAGTAGTAAGTTTTCCAACCAACATATCTCTGGTTATATTTGTCATAGTTCAGAGCTCCTCAATGGCTGCAAATTTTATTTTTTATGCATCAGACAAGGATCTAAGCACTTTAGCAACAATCTTTGATTCATCCACCCATTCACCAACACATTTGATACCGCACACAAGTTCATTCACTCTTTGCATGAAGGTATCAATATTCTCACAATTACCCATCTTCAACAATTCATATTTTCCTTTCAGACACTGTAGCTTAGCCATCTTCAAATTAACATCACCTTCATATAAAGTTTCCAACTTATTCCAGATCTCATAAGCAGTTCTCAGATCCATAACATTTATCATCTCATAATCAGTCAAAGCGCTCAACAATGCTTCCTTAGCCCTGATGTTATATTCAACATCCCTAATCTCAACAGTAGTAGTAGGACCATTCAGAGGAATAACATACCTATTGCATGTAATGTTCTAGTAGGATTCATCAATGCATCTTAGATGACACTCCATTCGAGTCTTCCACAGAGAATAATTTGTTCCATAAAATCTCAGATTATCCTTTTTGTATGTTGCCATCCCAGATCACCTCAAGTTGTCAAAATTATTCCAAGGAACCTGCTCTGATACCAATTGTTGGCAACACAAGGGCAAACAACTGAGAGGGGGGGTGGATCAATTGTCACAAAATTTCAAACTTATTAAACCTATTAACCTTTAATCTTTGATCTATTAATAACAATGAAATCATAAATCAACAACACATCAAAAAAACTCATAACACCAAGATTTTTGCGTAGAAACCCTGTTAAGGGAAAAACCACAGTGGAGGTTAATCCACAGGTTATACCCTATTAAAAGTATAAGAAGAATATAAGAGGAATGCACATGCATTCAGGCGCACTGCCTAGAGCTCACTACTCAAAGGAAGACTCACTATCTTACAAAAAATATTCAGATCAAATCCATCTGAAGAATTTGAACTGAGAAAATAGTATCTACTAATGCCTGAGTATAATTCCGGTTAAGAACATGAACACTTCTTCACTATATTTCACTCTTCTTCACAGTCTTTTTTGCCTTCGAATGATCTGAACCTTTTTCACACATAGCACTCACACACTTCACATCATACATGTCTCAAATGAGATAAACAATCACTTATATATATCTGCAACAAGAAATTACATTGCTTTATGTCAGCTTCAACACAATAATAGAATGAATGCAAACTATCAGCCCCAAAAAATAAAGATTATCAATGTGCATCAACCAAGGTCAGCCACAACATAGTAGAGACCTAAAATAATGTCCTCAAACACATAACACCTTCAAAGATTCTTCCTCGAGGATCCACAACACACTTCAAACATTTTGTCGGCCATGAACATGAAAAACATGAACATGCAAGAGAAAATCTCGGATCGTGAACACAATGATCAATGCAAACATGCAACAGAGATAGAGTATGATCTAGAAAAATCCATGAACACCATAGGAACATACACAAGAACTCAGATAACCAGAATCACATTATCTTCTTCCATGAACACCATTTGCAGTAAAAAAATAGTTGTCAGAACAAAAAAACTTATAACTTGTTCAAATCTTCATGCGCACCTCTGAAACTTTTAGAGTCGAAATGAGATAGGCTTGAGAACAAACCCTTTAATCCACAACATCTGGTTATCAACTGGTGCAGGAGTACCCATGGGTCTAATGGACCTAGAATGATTTTGCTATGTTTTGGTTTTGTTTTTGTGCTGGAATAAGGTCTTATGGACCATTTCAAGGCTTTGTAATAGGTCTTCTAGGTGTTTGGTTTATTTTGGTCTTGGTGACCAATTCTTTTTATAAACAAGGACTCTATCCTCCTTTTTGTTGGGGATACAAAGGGTCTGTCATCATAGAACGAACGTCTAAAATGGAAGTGCCTTAGTGATTTTCATTTCTTCAAATCACATCAAAGACACAAACTATGCCATAAAGTGGAAACATGCACAGTGGATCCCCCATTGATCTTTCTGAGAAAAGTAAATGTTAACAAGATAGCAGATTCAACACAAACATAGATTCAAGAATGCAAAATCAGACAACCATGAAAGACAAACATGTAGACACACAAATTTATGTGGGGAAAACCTTTTTAGGTAAAAACCCCACCCTCCAAAACACTCAGCTCAAATTGTATTATTCAACAACAAACAGTTACAATACAATCGTAGAGCTATGCTCTTCAAAAGATTACATCTTGTCCATCTGGAGAAAGCAGGCAACAACAAAAATACAGAATGTTCACATAGTTACAATATATTCAAATGACATACTATGTAGATTCCCTTTAGTTCCTCAGTTGACTGTCTCAGCCAGCCTGACGACCAGCCCAACCACAAGGCATCTCAGGTTCACATCTTTTCTAATCTGAGAGTCTAAGTGTTCATGGTTACAACAATATGCAAGACCGCTCGAACACTCTCAACCTCTCTCTCTCTTTTCTCATCATCATTTGATCTTGCACACAGGATTACTTTATAATCTCTAACCACGTGCCTAATGTTCTTCCCGTCCAAACGATCAATATTCAACAGGATAATTAATTATCCTACTTGCAAGCTTCCATCATTCTCTGATAACGTGCACCGTCTTTCTACAAATGCATCGAGCCGCGCAACATTAAATCGGTTGCAGAAACATGTCCGTTAACCTCCATTCAAATAATACAGCCTATCACAATCAAAAAATAATCTTTCGGCCAATCAGATCTTAAAGATCTTGCCACGTGTCACCCCTCCACGTGTCACCCCTCCATTCGTTCGCCACTTTGACTTTTGGTCAAGCTCGGTCAAGCTCGGCTGACCGAGTTCCGAGCTCATACTGGCTTCCCCCGTGCTACCGCTCCGAGTCCAAACATCCACCGCGGTATTGCGGTGAGCCCACTCGACCCACTCTCGGCCTTTCCCGTGCTACTGCTGAGCTTAGACATGCCAGTCGCGGTAAGGAGGTAACTGCCAGGCATCACTGCTGTGGTCAACCATGCTACCATAGAGGTCGCCAAGCCACCTTGCAGCAAGGCGGTGACCGCCCTGGCAGACCGCCAACGGTCTTACCGTGGCCACCGCGGTGAGCCTTCTCATTGCCCATGGTAGGGCGATAACCGCCAAACATAACCGCTGCCCTTCATCCGCCAATGACCACTCCCACACTGCTCACCGTGCTACCTCCACCGCCAGATAGAGACCCCATGGTAAGGAGGTAAGGCATCGATCCACCACCGCGCCACTCATTGCGCCACTACGGCATTGATGAGCAACCTCCGTGGTAAGGAGGTAGGACTTCACTTCGCCAACGCGCCACCAACTGCACTACCACGCCACCTTTGAGCGACCCCTGCAGTAAGGAGGTAACAACCATGCGGACCGCCGAGCCTTCACTGTGCCACCGCTAAGGAGGGAAGAGACCACCGTGGTAAGGCAGTGATAGCGCTCAACCGCCAGACCAAGCAGAGTGGCTCATGGTAAAGCAATAAACCGCTCAACCGTTCCACCAAGGAAAGCTTGTAGCGGTGCATCAGTAAAGGCCAGAAATAAGGAGAAAGTGCCCAAGTCTGAAAGGGATCCAGAAAGTTGAGACATAAATTTCCCAACAATCTCCCACTTGATGAAGTCTTACTAGCTTCCTCCAAATGTGAACAAGGACCAACACTATGCTTTTATGCTCCAACCAAGACACCTGCAACGACATCCGATAAATGTCCACCATCTCAAGAAACAACTCCAAACACCCACCATAGGAAAAAGGAACAAGCCAAGGTGTAAATGCACCAGTCTCCAGAACACAAGCATCAGATTCTTCAGGCAGAAAAGGCACCATAGCAGCAAAAACAAAGCACTCAAAATGTGAACACAGAATGCAAAACCATTCTCCAGGACAAGATAAACCATCAACTAGAAAAGCAACCACACAACTGACTGCCCTCATCCAACTGATCAAACCCACACGACTGAAAAACCAATAGTCACAACTCGTGCTATTTCATCCAATCACCCATACCTCAAAGGTATGTACATCAGTAAACTCATGCTAGCAGCACCACCAACCCATCAATAGTAGAATAGGAGCAACATGTGCTGACCAATCAATGAAGACAAAGCACATCCAAGAACTCCCACTGCATGGGTAATGCCAGATCTGAAAGTTCAATGGCATAACCAGTCTATGAATAAAAACATATAGAAAAAATGTAACCATGTAGTTACAAGGAACATCCACACTGATATGCACAACCTACAACCACCCACTACAAGAAACATTTCTCTCAACAGTCTTGCATAGTTCTTCCAAGGTTCCATATTTGACTGAAGAAGGAAGCACAAGAACCTTCATGTCATCACCCAAGTGACAACACATGACCACAAACTAGTGACCAACATGGCTCCACATACATCTAAAGTCAAATAAAAATTTAGGAAGAAAATACCAGATTAGAGAGAAATAACAAATCATAACATGTAGCATCCTCCTACATACACTTTGAAATGCCAGCTGTGTCAAGAGTGATCTTCTTTACATCCCGAAGGAAATGCTATAACAAAACCCAAATGGTTCCATGAATGTATGCATCTCAAAGAAGATTAGACTAACCCATATAAACATCTCCTATCAGTCCTTAAAAGTACAAGGAGATACTTATGCTGTCCACCTTCTATTATGAATCCTCTAGAATCTCAAAACAACAACTCAAGATTCATATCTATGAAAGATAAGCATATAATACATCTAAAAAATATAATGGGCAAATACCTTTCAAATAAACAACACCACCGAGCAGACCAAGAGAAAAAACAAAAAAATGCACCTCCAAGATATACAAGCCATCGTGACTTACCCAAGAACAATCTCCTCACTGGTCTCTCTTAAACTTGCATTCAACCAAGGTGCAGGCTACTCATACTTTCAACTATAAACAACAACATTCTCAAAATAATTCCTGCCTCACCTTATTCTTCATGCATCCATGAGCACCAACAACCTGTCATCTCATGCTAACTCCAATCTGCATTACTGCACTTAACATGAAGTCCTCAAGCATATGACCAGAGTACTCAAAACATAAAGAAACCCCAGACCACTGTCAAAGCTCCAAACCAGCTGAACTAGGAGCTTATTATGACACCATGATCTTACCATCCCCCTTAGGAGATACCATGATTCAAGTGAACTATCCATGGTTTCAAGAGCAAAGCAACATGCCAAAACTATAATGCACACGTAAGAGTACACATGACCTCAAGAAAACAAACTATAAATGAATATCACCTGTCAAGCACCACCAACATCTTAGCCAAAGACTACCAAGTTCCTTCATGGCTCCAAGATGCTGCACATCTTCAAATAGTGACCATGCAGATGCGAAAAAACTCTTCTGCAACACCAAAGAAGATCATTCACCAGCAAGTGATGAATCAACAGTCACTACTAAATCTCCCACTGAACCGTGACAATGGGCTTTCCAAGCATCATGACCAAACATCTGCTGATCCGAAAACCTCTAGGTACAAATGACAACATGTCCATTGGACAACAATGCTGAACAACACCAAGATCACCAGATCACACAGGCCACACCATCACTGTCAAAAGCTCACACAAGCCAGTGTATTAAGCTCTCCATGGCATCGTGATTCACATGTTACTGGTCCATAACTGACTATTCAGGTACTGAAACGCCATTCCTCCTCTCATCTCAAAACAACCATGCCAATGCACAAGTGACCACAAAAAATGGTCAACTAACAAATCTGCACCACACTGTTACAACCTCGTGGATATTGACAGTCCACTTCCGAGTTGTCTCACAACAAACATGTAGGTAAGGACAACCCACAACATTGCACAACTCGTGGATGCAACTAATGAAACCTGCAAATCTATCATCGCACTGAAACTGCAAAACTAAGATCATCAAAGAGAACAATCAAAGTAGACAAACATGACTCAAACACCAAATCAACAACATATCCGATTTTCCAATCACGTCCACAAATCAAGCACCATAGTCTAGGAAACCAACAAGCAACACCACAAGAATGCTGAATGAAAAATACATACCAACATTCCTATGTAAAGAAGACATCACCTCTTCTCAAAACCATGTCGAATTGCAACTATCTCATCCAACCACACCCCAAAATCCAGGGTCTAGAAAATAGTTGTACAATAGCTCCACAAACCACAAGTTTTCCTTGACCGTGTAAAATCTACAAAACCATAATGTTTATAAAACACCCATGCACCTCCATATTCATTGCTCATCTGGACGATGTAGGAGTCTACACACAACCATCACAGTTAACCAGAACAATGAAAAACCATGAATATGCATCATAGACTTTTTAGGAAAATCTACAAAAAACCTTCAGAGCCAAAGCCATGAATCTGAAACATGCGAGTGCAAGATACAGGTAAGCAGGAACATCGGGTCCATTTTAGACCAGTTCCAAAACCACAACCATGCACAAGCATACGAGAGAGCCAGGCTATACACAAGTTACAGACCACCCAGATCAACTTCATAGCCTTCATGTAATTAGAGCAACAAAGAAACTGCCTTCAGTGCTAAGTCAAAACACCCAATACAAGCACAATACTCCATGGCTGAACAACAACACAAGCAACTCCATACCACCAGGGAGCCTCTCACACAGACACCTAGCATGAAACCACACACTGCTGCAACACAACCATAAGCATACCTCACGCCCCTTGCATAGGGATCATTTTCTACCAAATAGGAGCCTCATACCACATCGCCACAATATGATCAACTCTAGTCTTTTCCAACATCTTTCAAGCTGCGTGTTGAATCAAAGAAGCAGGAACTTCCACTCATCGAAAGATCAAGCAACAACAAATTCCTCTAGATTTCCTCAAGCTTGCCAGGCTAAGAAATCTTCATAGGAGAAATACCTAGAACTTCAGTAACCAAGAGAAGACTTTGATACCACTTGTTGGTATCATGAACAAGCCTTGACCTCCCTTAACCAAATCTGATACCGCTTGTTGGGGATACGAAGGGTCTGTCATCATAGAACGAACGTCTAAAACAACAGTGCCTTAGTGATTTTTATTTCTTCAAATCACATCAAAGACACAAACTATGCCATAAAGCGGAAACAGGCATAGTGGATCCCCCATTGATCTTTCTGAGAAAAGTAAATGCTAACAAGATAGCAGATTCAACACAGGCATAGATTCAGGAATGTAGAATCAGACAACCATGAAAGACAAACATGTAGACACACAAATTCAAGTGGGGAAAACCTTTTCAGGTAAAAACCCCACCGTCCAAAACACTCAACTCAAATTGTATTATTCAATAGCAAATAATTACAATACAATCTCAGAGCTATGCTCTTCAGAAGATTACATCTTGTCCATCTAGAGAAAGTAGGGAACAACAAAAATATAGAATCTTCACACAGTTACAATGTCTTCAAATGACATACTATGTAGATTCCCTTTAGCTCCTCAGTTGACTGTCTCAGCTAGCCTCATGGCCAGCCCAACCACAAGGCATCTTAGGTTCACATCTTTGCTGATCTGAGAGTCTAAGTGTTCACGGTTACAACAATATTCAAAACCGCTCGAACACTCTCAACCTTTCTCTCTTTTCTCATCATCATCTGATCTTGCACACGAGATTACTTTATAATCTCTAACCGTGTGCCTACCTATTCTACCCGTTTAAACAATCAGCAGTCAACAGGATAATTAATTATCCTACCAAAAAGCTTCCATCATTCTCTGATAATGTGCACCGTCTTTCTACAAATGCATCGATCCGCACACCATTAAATCGGTTGCAGAAACATGTCCGTCAACCTCCATTCAAATAATGCAGCCTATCGCAATCAAAAAATAATCTTTCGGCCAATCAAATCTTAAAGATCTTTCCACGTATCACCCTTCCATTCATTCGCCACTTTGACTTCTTGTCAAGCTCGATCAAGCTCGACCGACTGAGCTCCAAGCTCATACTAGCTTCCCCCATGCTATCGCTCCGAGTCCAAACATCCAATGCGGTATGGCGGTGAGCCCACTCAACCCACTCTCAGCCTTTCCTGTGCTACCGCTGAGCTTAGACATGCCAGTCACGGTAAGGAGGTAACCGCTAGGCATCACCATTGCGGTCAACCGTGCTACCATGAAGGCCGCCAGGGCAGCCCGCGGTAGGGCGGTGACCACCCTGGCAGATCGCCAACGGTCTTACTATGGCCACCGCAGTGAGCCTTATCACCACCCGTGGTAGGGAGGTAACTGCCAAAGATAATCGCCACCCTTCATCCAGTAGCGACCACTCCCGCTTCGCTCACTGTGCTACCTCCACCGCCAGACAGAGACCCCGCAGTAAGGAGGTAAGGCATCACTCCACCACCGCGCCACCGTGCCACCGATTAGCAACATCTGCGGTAAGGAGGTAGGACTTTTCTTCACCAGCGCGCCACCAACCGCACTACCTCAATACCTACGAGCGACCCCTGTGGTAAGGAGGTAACAACCACGCGAACTGCCGAGCCTTCACTGCGCCACCGCCAAGGAGGGACGAGACCGCTGCGGTAAGGCGGTGACATCGCTCAATTGACAGACCAAGCAGAGTGGCTCATGGTAAAGTGATAAACCACTCAACCGCACCACCAAGGAAAGGTTGCAGCGGTAAAGGCCAGAAACAAGGAGAAATTGCCCAAGTCTGAAAGGGATCCAAAAAGTTGAGACATAAATTTCCCAACACTTTTGTAAGTCTAGTTCACCTTGGAAAATTAAGAAATAAGGATTCTTTGGTGTAGCTTGACACTTGAGGGGAGTCACTTTGCTTAATTGAGTGGGCTTGGATGCCTTTCATATAATTTGGAGGCCTCTTTGTAGGCAAGTTGAGGAAAGTTGGTCGAATTGCCTTAATTAGGCATTTATGTGTTTAAATGAAGTCTAATTGTGTTTCCAATGACCAACTAATTCAAATGGTAGTTGGAGGACATTGGAGGGAGTTAAAAGGCTTCAAATATGCCTCTCTTGGTTGAGGCAAGGGGGTTGAAAAAATTGGGAAAGAGTTTCTAATAAGAAGTTTGTCGTTTTCTGTGTTTTTCATTAAGAAATTGCTGATCCCATACGTTGTACGGCTTGTACGTATTGTTCCACACTCCAATAATATAATGGTTGGATAGATAATTGAATAAAATTTCTTTTGGCATCAGAATGGTGAGGTTTCATTGAGAATTGAGTGAGATATCTCCATTTTACTCCTCGGTGGTCTGAAAACCCTTGAAACCAGGGTTTTAAAGGAAAAATGTGAATATCTTCCATTCCCATGTGTTAGAACTGCTGAAACCTGGTGGGATGGAAGATGTATGCTTTTAATATTATGCCTTGAAGGTTTGGGAGAACAAAAAGCTTTTTGGAGGAAGCATGGTGAGATTCTTGGCTTGACATCTCTATGTGGCAAGCCATTTTGACAAGCAAAAGAGTGAGGTTTTGCTTGATCTCTAAAAACCAGTCTATGAGGCACTTAGGAATGATGCTAATAGATGTGAAGAACCTATATGAGTCAATTTTTGGGCTTTGGGGTGAAGGGGAGAGCCTAGGTAATCAAGACCCAGGTGTGGTTCTGTGAATTAGGCATCTTGGAACAATGGTAGGTAGTTGTATTGTGGGTCGTGCTTTGACAATAAAAAAGAAAGGTCTTAAGGTCTTGTAAGGGTTCATGTTGGGTGTCTAGATCTAAGCCTTGGGTCTTGACATTAATGTAGGTATGTTTTATGTTGACTGTCCTACCGGGTGAGGGCTCTTAGCCTTGAGGGAGAAAAGTGCCTAATTCACCATAGTTTGTGGAAGCTTGTTGAAACCTAAGTGCTAGGAAGTTGTTACACCTTATTCTGATCCAAAAAGACATGATTCAATGTTTCTAAGGTCTATAAGAGGTCTGAGTTGTGAACCCTAGGTGTGAGAGGGCTGATCTCTTAAGGAGTAATGGAGTTTGAGGCCGCATGTTAGAGTATTTGATAGAAGCACTTAAGTTGAGTGTCTTTGCCATCATAGTTGGGTGTTTGATAACCTTTCCACTCTGCATCATAGTGGTATCAAAGCCAACTTGAATCCAAATAGGGGAGAAACGTGGAGCAAATACATTTCTTCTAGATAGCAGAAAACATCACTAAATAACTTGTTCACACACCGGTGAAAATATCTCACACTATACAATGATCCAGACACCTAAATTTCGAACATAGAAACCTCTATCAACCTTGAATAACCTGTAAGATCCACACAGACATAACATCAATAGAGAAAGAATGCATAACACAATAGTGGTGCACACAAATATTTGCACAAAATAGGTTACTCTGTTTATTAAATTTTCTCAAAACCACTTGGAAACCAAGCACCTGAACAAACATCTCAACTCATTACTTCATTCCGATTCATCTTCTAACTTTGCAATAAAATAATAGCCCCATTTACTCACAACAATTCCTTAAGGTCTTAACTACACATGCACAACCTGTTTTCCTCTTTTCATAATTTTCTCAATATCCTCAACATCTTCATCCCATTGTTGACATCAATGAAAACACCAGTAAGAAAACCTCTTGTTGACATAAATGACAACACCATCATTCTTGCAATGTAAGATACATCTTTGGTATAAAAATACATAGAAATATGGAAAATAAGAAGCTATAGTTAAACTAGAGGAAGTATCTTGAGACTATTCTATAGTGGTTCAACATGTACAATGATAATCCTTATTTAGTGATATTTTGAAAAATATTATAGGGATATCCCATCCTTGTTCAATTATATCAATAGATAAATTATTTTATAGTTCCCTTATATCCTCTTTGTGCTCACTTATTTATCAATGGAGAAATTGAAACATAATTTTAATCTAAGTAACAGTTGCTATAAATTTTGAAGGTTCCTTTTATTACATTCCTAGTGTGTAAATAACAAAAGGTTTTGATTACATTCATACCATTTTGTAAAATTGGAGGTTGGACAATACTGGGTGTTATGAAACCTACAACCCACATATTGTTGTAAAACCCTCTACACATAATAACCTAGTTGGTTAGTCAGCCCTCAACGCAATTTGGTCGGTTTTATGTGTCCCCCACTTGCAACTCCTCTCTGAGCTCTCCACCCTTGAGCTCTAAACAATCACAATGAAATAAATCACAACCCACTATATTTTCCAACTAGCCATTATTTTGTGCATTTATTTTCCAATCATATGAAGAAATTGAAATACAATTTTTATTGTAACTAATAGTTTTGATACATTTTGAAGGTAACTTTCATTGCATTCTTACAATGTAAATAATAAAAGGTTTTAATTACAATCACAATGTTATTTAAAATTGCATATTGAAAAACACTGGGTGTTATGAAACTTGCAACCCACATACTTCTGTAAAACCCTCTACACATAACAACCCAATCAGTTAGTCACCCCTCAGCTCAATTTAGTTAGCTTTATGTATCCTCAAAATGCAACTCCTCCACATGCTCTCCACCCTTTAGCTTTGAACATGCAAAATAAAATAATGGTCAACCCACATTATGTTTTTCAACTTGCAATTATTTTGTGCATTTATTTTTCAATCATATGAAGAAATTAGAACACAATTTACTCTAAATAATAGTTATAAATTTTGGAGATGCCTTACAATACATTCCTACTTTCTAAATAAAAAAGGTTTGAATTACATCCATACCTTTTTATAAAATTGTAGGTTAGAATACATTGGGTGTTATGAAACCTTGCAACCCACATATAATTTCAAAACCTTAAACACACAACCCAATTGGTTAGTCACCCCTAAGCTCAACTTGTCTAGTTTTATGTATCCCTCACCTACATCTCCTTCCCCTACTATCCACCACTTAGCTTTGAATGTACATAAAAAAATAACTCAAAACCCATCATGTTTCCCAACCTACAATTATTTTGAGCAATTTTTTTCTCAATCATATGAAGAAAATGAAATACAATTTTTAATCTAACTAAGAGTTTTTATAAACCTTCAAGGTGCCTTACATTATTTTACCCAAATTGTTGTGGGAGGGAGAAATAAGTACCAAATCAAAGGCCACTTTGGAAAACCCTCGCGTGTACAAAACCTTTTTCATTCTATGCAACTCAATGTCAACAACCTAGTTTTTCTCATTTTTCAAGGGCGTATCACTAAAGTTTTGAACATGAAGACTCTTGAGATCTTGTTGATACTTGAGGAGGTAGTAGGTACTAGAATGCGCAAAATTATTAAAAATGAATCTAATTTGAAAACACTTAAAAATAAGCAAAGAAAAGTGAATGAGATAGATAATGTATTGACTAAAGAGATTCTTCATACTCTTGAGAAGTTGAGGAAGGAGCATGTGCACTATGTGCAATGGGAAAATAGAAATACAAAATTGGAGGCAATAAGTACTAGAATGTACGAAATGGAAAAGGAATTTTCTCTAAAAACACTTGAAAAGAAGAAGACCAAAGTAAAAGAGATAGATAATTTATTGACATAAGAGATTCTTCCTGATCTTGAGAAGTTGAGGAAGGTACGTGTGCAGTATGTGCAATGAGAAAATGGTAATGAAAAACTTGAGAAACATGTACTAGAATGTATGAAATTAAAAAAATAATCTACTCTAAAAATACTAGATAAGAAGCAAACCAAAGTGAATGAGATAAATAATGTATTGACTAAAGAGATTCTTTCAGCTCTTTAGAAGTTGAGGAAGGAGCGTGTGTAATATATGCAATGGGAAAATGGCAATTCAGAAGTGGATAAACTCAAGAGTTTTTGTATTGCATATGAATTTGTGTAAGAAAATAAAGTGAGATGATGCTAGAAATGGAGAACAAATTAAGTCAAAGGTTATTGAGCTTAAGAATTCCATGGAACACATATAATTGAAAATAGATGATAAGGAAAAGGTAAAATCAGATCTAAGTGCAAAAAAAGAGAATCAGTTGGGTGGAGACATGAAAGCCTTATCTAAAAAGGTAGACAAGTCTTGTAAAGAACTTGTTAAAATAAACATTTGCATTATCTAATCGTAAAGACACTCTCAAAGATGAGAAAAAAATTGGTTGCAAAGATACATAAAATATTCAAGACATTGAAAAATCTATCCAGGAAAGGGATGTTACTATCTTAAGGGCTGATGAGGGAGCATTTGATCTAAATATTAAAGTAAAATATATGGAAAATAAGTTAGAAGATCATGAAAATGAATACTAGGGGGTGTTAATAGGTGAGAGCAGTGGGGATGAGGAAACAAGTGTTGATGATCAACTTGAAGATGCAAAAGAAATAATTGGAAGTGCTAAAAATGAAGCAAAACAACTGAATACTAAAATTAACCACTTAGAAAAGGAATTAAAAGATAAGAATATTTTATCATCAAAACAAAAGGAGGTTAATGTGGTTGATAGAGAGCTGCAATTTAAAAGATAGGAAGTTGAGAAAATAAACACAAAAATGGAAGGCATTGCTTATGAAGAAGGGCACATGGAGACATTAGAAAATGAGAATTTGTAAGAATCTAAGGTAGTTTAGAAGTTGAAGGTTGATATTAGGCACATCGAGGCTCAATTAGGAAATGTTCAACTTACTTATAATGATCTTGTAAATGATTTTGATATATCAAAAGTCAAAGGTGATTTTCCAGAGCTTATAAAAGTTAAATATGTCTCAACAATAAATGCATTGGAGGTTGTTGCAGGAGGCAAGTTGTTTAAAGTATGTTGCTGGTGTTGTCATTGATGTCAAAAATTACTAGTTTTGGCCATTGATGTCAACATTATGGAGATGGTTGGTGCTGTCAAGTGTTTGTGCTAGTATGGATGTGTTGTGGTTTGATAATAAGGTGTTGTGGTGCTATCATTAGTATTGTCATTTATGTCTTGACGGCTAAGAGTTGTAGTTGTAGTAAGTTCACTTGGTTTACAAGTGCTTTTGAGAAAATTTGAATAAAAGAGTGGTGCGGTGTAATAGAGGTGTGCTTAGTTTCATTCTCCACATTTATTCATGGTTGAATATATGATTGTGTGGTTTGGATATCATTATTAGAGGTATTTATAGGTTTTATATCCATAGTTTCAATTTTTGGATCGTTTGACAGTGAAAGTTGTGTTTGATAGTTTATTTGTCTATGTAGAACATTGTCTGGGATAAATGAGATTGCTCCGCATTTCTCCATAGTAAGGTTTCTTTTCTTGTAGATTTGGGAATGTTCTTATATTTTTTGTAACTTCCTTCCCTCAAGGTTTTAGGCATTGAGGTGTTCTGTAAGGTTGGTTAGTAAGTTATGTTCTGTGGCAGTGTGTTTGGTTGCACAATTGTGTTCTCAGTTTTAGATGGTTGTGGTAGAGCTGTAGAATATTTTGATGATGTTGTGTAAATTCTATGAATTGTTGTTGTGTTGTCTATGTGAGCTAGAGAAGCATGTATGTGGTTGCTTGTAGTGTTAGCTCAAGTTTTCCCGACCTAGCATTCTAGCGCTATTTGTGGAGGTACCTCATGGATTGTGGATGTGTTAAGTAGTGTGGTGATGTATATTTGGGTCCTATATAACCCTTGGTGTGGCCGTCCTTCACTTCTTTCCATTGTGGAGGTGTTTGGCACCAACCTATTTGGTGTTGCACGTTTGAGGTGCATACGTTTTATTAAGGTCGACCTAATCGATATTTTTAGGTGGTGAATTGTTGGAGATGTAGGTGTCTTATGTGGCAAGTGTGAAAGATGTAAATTTTATTGTGTAGTGATTTGAGTGTGAGATTAATGGCTATGAATTCAATGTAGTGAGTAGAGGGGTCTACATTTTTAGTGTGCTTGAAGTTGCTAGAGGTAGTGAGCCGAAGGTTGTAGATGGCATAGAGTTGAAGTTGTAGATTTATCCTATTGCTTTGAGATAGTGAATATTTCTATAATTTTTTCTCCTATTCTTCTCTCTTCTTGGAAATGGGCCACTCAAAAATGAGCCTTCTTTTCTAGGAAGTGAGCCTATTTGTATTCGGTGTTGCTATTCATATATGTGAGCTAATCCTCACTGTGGTTTTTTAATTCTTGAGTTTTCCATATAAATCTAGTGTTCTTATGTGTTTCCATTATTGTTTCATATGTTTAAATTTTTCTAATGCATGATAAGGGTTTAAGGTCTAACAAGGGTTTGAATGTTTTTAATGAACAACTGATCCACCCACCTCTTAGTTTTCTTGTGCATCTAAAAATTGGTATTAGAGATATGGTTACTTGGAGATATATTAAATGGTTGAGGTAGATCTACATGGCATGTAGGAAGGGTTTCAAAGCTCCTATGTTCGATGGAATGAATTATACTTATTGGAAAGCCAGGATAGAGTCCTTTTTGGTCTCTCTTGGATTTGGTGTCTAGCAGTTAGTTGAAAAAGGATACACTATGATTGCTACTAGTCCGATAAGTGATGATGAAATCATGGAATATGAGAGAAATGGTAAAGAAAAGGAATGCTATTCTATGTGGTCTCTTAGATTCTGAACTTGAAAAAATGATAAGTCTAAAATCTGCTAAAGCTGTCTTGACAAAGTTGGAGAGTATTTATGAAGAAGATGATAAAGTAAAGAAAACGAAGATGAATAACTACAAAGACAAATTTGAAACACTAAGGATATATGAAGATTAAGATATTAAAACCTACATGCTCTGAGTAAACGAAGTTGTTAATGCCATCAATGGTCTTGGTGGTAAGCTAGAAGAAAGTGAAGTGGTGAAAAGGTATTAAGAAATCTTCCTAAAACTTATAGTTCTAAAGTTTCTACTACTGAGGAAGCTTAGAATTTGGATAATTATTCTAGAGATTAGATGTTTGGTGCTTTAATTTATTATGAATTTAGAGAGTTTGGTCAATATGCTACAAAGAAATTTATTTATTTTAAAGTCTGTAAAGCAGAGAAGGATGATGAATTAGATTCTAATGATCTTGATGAGGTGAAAGAAATTTTTGTAAGTAGATTGAAAAAGGGCACTAGAAAATACAGAGGTAAGTTACCCTTCAAATTTTTCAATTATGGAAAGAAAGGTCATTATGCATCTAAATATCCAATCAAAGCTGTGAATGACAAACCTAAGGATCATAAAAGTAAATTTATCAAAAAGAGTTATTATATTGAAAGACACAATCATGTATCTGATGATGAGGAATCAAACTATCCTGGTGATAACAAATTAATGCTTGTTCATGGCTCTAAAAGTTAGAATTCTACTAATTCTTAAAGACATGTGAAGGAAATTACTCTAGTAACAAGTCACAACATTGAAGGAACTATGGTGACTTCTTTTCATACAAGAGAAAAGAGGAATTACTAGATAATTATTAGTGGATTCTCAAATCATATGGCAAGTGATAAGAGTAAGTTTGTCAAAATTCAAAAGTATGATGGTGGCCATGTAAAGTTTGGTGATGATGCATTTGCTAAGATATGTGGAAAAGGTTCAATTAGTTTTGATGGAAAGCATAGAATAGATGATGTTCCTTATGTCAAGGGTCTCCGACATAATATTCTAAGTGTAGGAAAAATGTGTAGAAGAGGATATAAAATATTGTTTCAAGATGATGGCTGTGAAATAAAAAAAGGAAGATCCAAAACCTTGGTTGTTGTAGGTTCAAGGAAAGAAGGTAATGTTTATTAACTTAAAGGTAGTGGTTCTAAGTGTTTTATGTCTCAAATCAATGAAATTTCACTATCACCTAGAAGAATGGGTCACATCAATTTTGATAGCCTAGTTAAGATCAATTCTACTGACGTTGTGAGAGATTTACCAAAGATTACAAAGCCTATAAATGAAATATGCAAGGAATACTAGTTTGGAAAGAAAACAAAGAAGAGGTTCAAGACTAAGGAATATTCTATTGTAAGTCCTTTGGAGTTAGTGTATACTGAACTATGTGGACCTACCAGAGTAAGAATCTCACATGGTGACAAATATTTCAAGCTTTTGATTGATGATTATTCTAGAATGACTTGGGTGACATTTCTTAAACAAAAATCAAAATCTCTAGATAATTTTAAAGAATTTATGTCAATGATTGAGAATGAAATGGATGTAAAAATCAAGTTCTTAAGGTTTAATAGAGGTGGTGAGCTCACCTCTAATGAGTTTAAGAGTCTTTGTGAAGATCATGGAATAAAGAGACATTTTTTTAGCTCCTAGAACTCCTCAGTAGAATGAAGTTGTGGAGAGGAAGAATAAAACATTTCAAGAAACTGCTAGAACTATGATGAATGAAGAAAATTTACTAGAAGTCTATTGGAGAGAAGAAATTCATACTGTAGTCTAAATTCTTAACAGAGGTCAAGAAAGAGTGAACAGTTCAAAGACTCCCTATGAGTTATGGTATGGTAAATCTCCTATTGTGAATTTTTTTAGAGTTTATAGAAACAAATGCTATATCATAAGATATGAAGAACACATAGGAAAGTTAGATGTAAGATATGATGAAGGAATCTTCCTTGGATACTCTAAAAAGAGAAAGGCTTAATGGTGATACAAGAAAATATTGAATAATATTGTTGAAAGTGCAAGTCTTAAGGTGGATGAAGAACCGCTACAAATTTCAATATTGATAGAAGGATATGAATATGATGAATCACCTTGCAGTGAAGAATAAAAGGATGAAGAGAATGAAAAAGAGATGACAATTGAAGATGAAGAAGCTTCAAACCCTAAGACTCCTAAGTATTGCAGAAGAATCATTCTAAAGATCAAATCATTGGTGATAAGAGAAAAGGTGTGTTGAGAAGGAGAAAAGATGCTATGACAGAGGAACAAGTAAACTTTTGTTTACTTTCATAGATGGAACCTAAAAGAGTGAGTGAGACATGTAAAGATGAGAATTGGATCAAGGCTCTCAAAGAAGAGTTGGAACAAATTGAGAAAAATTAGACTTGGGAATTGGTCCCAAGACCTGCAAACAAGAATGTGATAGGAACTAAGTGGGTTCTTAGGAATAAGTTGAATGAGGATGGAGAAGTTTTCAGAAACAATGCTAGAATTGGTGTAAGGGTTGCTCACAAGTAGAAGGAATAGATTTTGAAGATACTTTTTCTCCAGTGGTAAGGATGGAAGCCAATAGAATGTTTTGTGTTTACAACACATAAGAACTTGAAGGTATATTAGATGAATGGAAAGTATACATTCTTGAATGGTGAGTAAGAAGAAGAGGTGTACATTGAATAACCAAAAATATTTCCTTTATCACATGATGCTAATATGGTGTACAGGTTGAAGAAGGCATTATATGGACTCAAACAAGCTCCTAGAGCTTGGTATGAAAGGTTAGATAAGTACCTATTTCAACAAGGATTCAAAAAAGGTATTACAAATAGCAATCTTTATTTCAAAGTTGAGGGAAAACAAATATTGATTGTGGTAGTGTATGCAAATGACATTATATTTGGAAGAAATGAGGGTATGTGCAAGAAGTTTTCAGAGAAGATGTAGAAAGAGCTTGAGATTTCAATGTGCGGGGAAATGAATTTCTTCCTTGATTAAAAATCAGTCAATTAGAAAAAGGTATTTTCATTTCATAGTCAAAATATGTCAAAGAAATGTTGAAGAAGTTTGAAATGGAGGATTCTAAATTAGTATGCACTCTTATGGTTATTGGTTGTAAGTTGAACAAGAATGATGAATCTCCTAAGGCTAAGTAAATGAAGTACAAATCAATGGTTGGTGGACTTCTATATCTAACTCCTAGTTAGATCGTATATCATGCATTCAGTATGTCTTGTGGAAATATTTCAAGAAGATCTCAGATAATCACATATATTGCAATAGTAAAGATGGTATTTAGATACTTGAAGGGCACTCTTTATTTTGGTTTATGGTATCCTAGGAATACTGATTTCTCCTTGAGTGCATATACATATGCAGCCTGGGTAGGTTGTATAGATGAAAAAAGAAGTGCAAGTGGTGGTACTTTTTTCTTGGAAGCCGATTGGTTTCATGGTTGAGTAAAAAGTAGGATTCAATATCATATACTACAGAATCAAAGTATATTGCAATATCATCATACTGCACATAGGTGTTGTGGATGAAGAAAAATTTGAAGCATATTAGAGTATCATATGATGAACCTATTCTTATCTTATGTGATAATACAAGTGATATCAATATCTCAAAAAAATTAGTAATGCATTCAAGAACAAAAAATATCTCTATCCAATATAACAGAGAGAAGGTTGCAAAGAATGAGGTGAACCTAGAGTATGTGCCTACAAAGGATTAGGTTACATATATTTTCAGGGTATGTGCAAGATCATGATGGGCCAAAAAGTGGCGATATGTAAGTGATATGATGGCCCATGTGGCTGACAAATTTTTTACCCACAATTGATGAAACAAAAATAGTTTTTAAATGAGATTCTCAAATTTTCACCAATATAAATTATGTTTTACTTTGAATTTAATAAATAATTATTATTTATTTTATATTTGAATTATGACTAAAGTCTTGATTGATAGGCTGATTGAAAAACATATATAGCTTTTAAACAGTATCACATTTTTTGAATCCAAAACATGCGTCACATTCTATGCTTTGCATACTATAGGATTAATTTTTTTTTTGAATTGAATGAAGTTTTGACCAAGTTAAGGTGGTCATAAATACGAGTTTTTTATATTTTTAAAAAGTTGTAATAAAAAAATCATAATTAATTATTTACTTGGAAAAAAATTTACAAAAAAATATGCATCACATCGAGACACGAGTCCTCTACTTATATCTAAAATCTTATAAAAAAATATTATCGTTTTATTGTGGTTAGGGTGGTCAGACATACACCTACTTCTTATTTTTTCCCTAAAATTTAAGTACTGCATTGAAATTTCAAATTTCCATCAAATAGATTTAAAAAATAAAAACCTACTAGTTTAGAAATTACATTCAAATTTCTACAGATTCTATTCTTACATATTTTTGAAATAATATAGATAACTTATTCAAATTTTTACGTCAAGTTGCCTAACTCTGATTTTTTGAATTTTCATCACCACTTAAGGGCATATTTTTTCCATGATGATCATGCACATACCCTTCACTAAAGCTCTTTCAAAAGATACTTTTGAGTATCTCTGGTAGAAGTTAGGGGTTACTACCCCTCCTTTCAACTAGATGCATAAGTTGGTGCATTTGTCTAGGTGAGCATTCAAGATACACTCTTGGTCTCAGATTGATGTTGAAGGCTACCTCTCAGGGGGAGTAGATAGTAGTGTTGATGGTTGATGCAATGTTTTTGTTTAGCATATTTTGAGCCCCTAAGGGGGAGAGTGTAGAAAAGTGAGTGCACTGGAGAGATAGGTCATTATGCTTCTAAATGTCCAATAAAAGTTGTAAATGACAAATCTAAGGATCATAAAGGTAATTTTTTCAAGAAGAGTTATTATGTTCAAAGAAACAATATTGTATCTAATGATAAGGAATCAAAATATCTTGATGATGAAAGTGATGAATGCTTGTTCATGGCTCTAAAATTTGGAACTAATTCTACTAATTCTAAAAGATGTGTGAAGGAAAGTGCTCTAGTAACAACTCACAACATTGAAGGAACTATGCTGACTACTTTTCATGCAAGAGAAGAAATGAATTGTTGGATAATTGATATAGTTGATGCTCAAATCATATGAAAGGTGATAAGAGTAAGTTTTTTAAAATTCAAAGGTATGATGGTGGTCTTGTAAAGTTTGGTGATGATAGATCTACTAAGATCTATGGAAAAGATTCAATTAGTTTTGATGGCAAGCATAAAATGGATGGTGTTCTTTATGTCAAGGGTCTCCAACATAATTTTCTAAGTGTAGGAAAGGATATAATCTTGTGTTTCAGGATGATGGTTGTGAGATCAAAAAAAGAAGATCTAGAACCTTGGTTGCTACAAGAACAAGGACAAAGGTAATTTTTATTAGCTTAAAGGTAATGGTGCTAAGTGTTTTATGTCTCAATTCAATGAAAGTTAGTTATGGCATAAAAGAATGGGTCACATCAGTTTTGACAACCTAGTGAAGATTAGTTCTATTGATGCTATGAGATATTTGTCAAGGATTACAAAGCCTATCAATGCAATGTAAAAGGAATTCCAATTTGGAAAGCAAACAAAGAAGAGGTTCAAGAATAAGGAATATTCTACCACATGTCCTTTGGAGTTGGTGCATACCAACCTATGTGGACCTACCATAGTAAGAAGATAACATGGTGATAGGTATTTCATGTTGTTGATTGATGATTATTCTAGAATGACTTGGGTGCCATTTCTTAAAGAAAAATCAAAAGATCTAGATAAGTTTAAAGCATTTAAGTCTATGGTTGAGAATGAAATGGATACAAAAAATGAGTTCTTAAGGTTTGAAAGAGGTGGTGAGTTTACCTCCAATGAGTTTAAGAGTTTTTTTTAAGATCATAGAATAAACAGACATCTGTCAACTTCTAGGAATCCTTTGTCGAATGGAGTGGTGGAGTGGAAGAATATAATAGTTAAAGAAGCTGCTAGAACTATGATGAAGGAATAAAATATACCATATTTCTTTTGGAGAGAAGCAAATCATACTATAGTCTACATTCTTAATATAGGTCAAGCAAGAGTGAATAGTTCAAAGACTCCCTATGAATTATGGTATGGTAAGCCTCCCACTGTGAAATATTTCAGAGTTTTTGGAATCAAATGCCATATAAGAAGAGATGAAGAAAACTTAGGAAAGTTTGATGCAAGGTCCGAGGAAGGAATACTCCTAGAATACTCTACAAAGAGAAATGCTTACCAGTGCTACAATAAAATATTGAAGAATATTGTTGAATGAGAAAGTGTTAAGGTGGATGAAGAACCACTACAAAGTTTAGTACTAATAGAAGGATACCAATATGATGAATCCCCTTACATTGAAGAAGAAAAATATGAAGAGAAGGAAAAAGAGATGACATTTGAAGAGGAAGAAGCTCGAGAAGAAATCCCTAAGAATCCTAAGTATGTGTAAAAGAATCATTCCAAAGATAAAATCATTGGTGATAAGAGAAAAGGTGTGTTGAAAAGGAGAAAAACTTTTTTGACAAAGAAATAAGTAAACTTTTGTTTAATTTCAGAGGTGGAACCTAAAATAGTGAATGAGGTATGAAAAGATGAGAATTGGATCAAGGCTATGAAAGAAGAGTTAGAATAGATCGAGAAAAATCAGACTTGGAAATTGGTCCGAAGACCAACAAATAAGAATGTGATAGGAACTAGGTGGGTTTTCAAGAATAAGTTGAATGAGAATGGAAATAGTTATTAGAAACAAGGCTAGAATTGTGTGTAAGGGCTACTCATAAGTAGAAGGAATAGATAATTTTGAAGATGATTTTTATCAGGTGGCAAGGATGGAAGCCATTAGAATGTTTCTATATTTTTCAGCACATAAGAACTTCCAGGTATATCAGATGGATGTGAAGTCTGCATTCTTGAATGGTGAGTTAGAAGAAGACTTGTACATTGAACAACTAGAAGTATTTCAGTTATCAGATGATGTTCATATGGTCTTCAAGTTGAAGAAGGCATTGTATGGACTCAAACAAGCTCCTAGAGCTTGGTATGAAAGGTTAGATAAGTACCTATTACAACAAGGATTCAAAAAAGGTATTGCATATAACAATATTTATCTCAAAGTTGAGGGAGAATAAATCCTGATTATGCTAGTGTATGTGGATGAAATTATCTTTGGAGGAAATTAGGGTATGTGAATTTGAGATATCAATGTGTGGGGAAATGAATTTCTTCTTTGGATCACAAATCAATCAATCAAAACAATGTATTTTTAGTTCATAGTCAAAATATGCCAAACAAATGTTGAAGAAGTTTGGAATGGAGGATTCTAAATTGGTATATACTCCTATGGTTATTGGTTGTCAGTTGAGCAAGAATGATGAATCTCCTAAAGTTGATCAGAGCAAGTACATATCAATGATTGGTGGATTGCTATACCTAACTGCTACTAGACCGGATACCATGCATTTAGTATGTATTGTGGCAAGATTTCAAGAATATCCCAAAGAATCTCATGTTGTTGCAGGAAAGAGGATATTTAGATACTTGAAGAACACTTTGGATTTTGGTTTATGGTATCCCAAAAATACTATTTTCTCCTTGAGTACATATATAGATGCAAATTGGGTAGGTTTTATATATGAAAAATGAACTACAAGTTGTGGTTCTTTCTTTCTTGGAAGTAGATTGGTTTCATGGTTGAGTAAAAAATAGGATTCAATACTATTATATAATACAAAATTAGAGTATATTGCTGAAAAATCATGCTACACACAAGTGTTGTGGATGAAGAAAAATTTGAAGGATATCAGAGTATCATATGATGAACCCTTTTATATCTAATGTGATAATACAAGTGCTATCAATATCTCAAAAAATCGGTAATGCATTCAAGAACAAAACATATCTCTATTTGGTATCACTTTCTAGGAGAGAAGGTTGCAAAGATTGAGGTGAAGCTAGAGTATGTTCCTACAAAGGATCAGGTTGTAGATATTTTTACTAAGGCTCTTCTAAAAGATACTTTTGAGTATGTCTGGTAGAAGTTATGGGTTACTACTCCTTCTCTCAACTAGATGCATAAGTTGGTCCTTCTAGGTGAGCATTCAAGATACAATCTTGGTCCTGGATTGATGTTGAAGGCTACCTCTCAGGGGGATTAGGTAGTAGTGTTGTTGGTTGATGCAATGTTTTTGTTTAATACTTTGACCCCCTAGGGGGGAGAGTGTAGAAAAGTGAGTGTAGTGGAGAGGAGAGAGAAGTTGCTTGCAGGTGTTTCAAGTAGTGTCAAAGTGATGTAGGAAAATGTAAAAGGGGGAGAACAAGAAAGAAAAAAATTCTACATGTAGGTGTTGTCCCTTTGAGGAAGCAAAAATATAGAAGACAAAAAGAGTAGTGAAAAATGTGAAGTATGCAGGAGAGAGAATTGGTTGAATTTGGTTCCCTTTGCCATTGATGTCAAAGGGGGAGAGAGTTGGTTCAAAAACCATAGTGTAGAGGAGTATTGCAGGAAATAATATGGCCTGAAAAAAATAGGGGGAAAGAGTGTTCACAAGTGAATGAGAGAATGGATAACTCATCAAGTAGGGGGAGAAGAAGTTTGTGAAGTATAAGTAAAAGAGAGAGTGTGAAGATTAAGAAATACTCCAGTCAGGGGGAGTGTTTCTTGTTACATAGTTGTTGTTGGTTTCTCTTTTTTGTTTATGGTTTTTTAGAAAGATGGTGTTTCCATCAATGATAAAGGGGGAGATTGTTGCAAGAATGTTTCTGGCATTGCCATTGGTGCCAATAGTTGTTGGTGTTGGTCATTGATGTCAACAACATAGATATGGTTGGTGTTGTTAAGCGCTTGTGCTAGTATGGATGTGTTATGGTTTGATAGGAAGGTGTTTGCGGTGTTTTTACTAGTGTTTTCATTGATGTCTTGATGGATAAGAGTTGTAGTTGTAGTAAGTTCACTTGGTTTTCAAGTGCTTTTGAGAAAATTTGAATAAAAGAGTGGTGCAGTGTGACAAATGAGTGTTCAATGTTGTGCTCCACATTTCTTCATGGTTGAAGATATGCTTGTGTGGTTTGAATATGATGATCAAAGGTATTAAGAAGTTCTATATCTAGAGTGTTAGTTTCTAGATTGTTCTACAGTGAAAGTTTTGTTTGAAAGTTTGTTTGTTTGTGTAGAAGGTTGTTTGAGAGAAATGAGATTGCTCCACTTTTCTCCACAGTAAGGTTTCTTGTCTTGTAGATTTGGGAATGTTCATATATTTTTTTTCACTTCCCCCCTTGAGGTTTCAGGTTCTGAGGTGTTATGCAAGGTTGGTTAATAATTTGTGTTCTATGACAATGTATCTAGTTCTACAAAACGATGGTGTTCTCAGTTTCTCATGGTTGTGACAAAGTTACAAAACATTTTGATGATAAAAAATATTTTTAGATGTTGTTTGGATGCTGTGAAGTTTTGTTTTGTGGTTTGCATGACCTAGAGAACCGTGTATGTGGTTGATTGCAGTGTTAGTTCAGGTTTGGCTGACTTGGCATTCTAGCACTATTTATGAAGGTACCTCATGGATTGTGGATGTGTTAAGTAATGTGGTGATGTGGATTTTGGGTCCTAGTTAACCCTTGGTGTTTTCGTCCCTCACTTCTTTCCACCATAGAGTTATTTGGTGTTACATGTTTGAGGTGCATATGTTTCATTAAGGCCAACCTACTTGAGATTGTTTAGGTTGTGGATTGTAGAAATGCAATGTGAATTTTTGGAGATGTAGGTGGTGTGTGTGGCAAGTATGAAAGATACTAATTTGATTGTGTGGTGATATGAGTGTGATCTTAATACCTATGACTCCAATTCTATGAGAAAAAGGGTCTAATTTTTTGTGTGCTTGAAGTTGTTGGAGGTAGTGAGTCAAAGATTGTAGATGGCATAGAGTTGCAGCACTTGGTGGATTTATCCTATTGCTCTAAGATAGTGAATATCTATTAAAACAGTTTCTCATATTCTTCTTTCTTCTTTTTAGTGAGCCACCCGACAGTGAGCCTTTCTTATTTTTCTGGGTAGCGAGGCCTTGGTAATGATCCCAATTGTATTCGATGTTGCTATTCATATATATGTGAGCTAATATGCACTATGGTTTTTCCCTTGGGTTTTCCACGTAAATATGGTGTTATGTTTTTGGATGTGTTTTCATTACATTGTTTCATATATTTACATTCTACTAATGTATGATAAGGGTTTAAGGGATAATAAGGGTTTGAATGTTTTAATTAAAAATTGATTCACCCCCTCTGAATTGTCTTGTGCATCTAAAAAATGTGGTAGTGGATACAAAACAAATAGGAAAGCTACTACTTGAAAGAGGAGGTCTAAAATGAAGAGCAATGATTATCCCTTTAAAAAAATCCAAGCCCATACCATTTCATTGAGAACTCGAGAATTAGTATCCAAACTAGTGGGCAAGGAAAACACAAGGCTAGCACTATCTCTTGTTGGGCATGAAGATGAAATTGAAGCACCTATGATATTTGTATTTTTTAGTAAATTTATTTGTATCAATTCAGATGCTACAAAGAAGATTGATTTTCATAGATATATATGATCTCCAAGTGTGACTCTTGAAGGGGACATTTTTTCAGCTAAGTGGTCTTCTTATAAGTGGAAGTCACAAGGGAGGAGATGAGTTGCTAAGGCATATTCATGCATTATCATAGGTAGATTCTGAGCTTGTTATTCATCAAAACAAGATAGGAAGAATTGAAGCAAAAATTGAAACATTGTTTCCATTGTAAAATAAATTTTCACATTTTAAATCTCATCTAGAGCTGAAGTCCTAAGATCCTTATTTTTTTTGAAAATAGAGCTTAGTAGAATGGGCGCCATACATTGAGTGAATTAGTTGTTAGAATAGAAAAGGAGCTTGGAATGCCTAAGATATAAGCATTAAAAAAAGATGAACTTCACAAGACTTGTGTTTCTTGAGTTTTTTCCCTTAAAAAGGTAATACAACATTATAATTTCATTTTAAATTTTAATATTTGAAAATTGTTGGAATTAAAATATGAAAGGTAAAACTTTTCATATTCTATGTAGCATTGGAGGTTTCTTTAGTAATTGATTTTCAAGAAGCATTTATTCTTTCAAAATAAGGATTTTGTGCGAAGGGAGGGGAATATTTAGTTTTATGAAAATACAACAGTAGTTGGTATTTTCAAGCATGGAATTTGTACAGAGAGAAGGGAGAATTCTATGAACTTCCATTGTATTCAATAAATGAGATGTTTCAGATTTGTGCATCCTTTCTATTATCTTTTGATTGTAATTTTTCTGGTGTTAATTTAAAATAACTTTTCAATATTTCTCTACTAATGAATCTGTGTGTTCCTAAAGGTTTTATGTGATTCATAGCCCTAATATACAATCACTTTTATATCTGTTCACATGCTTTGAAGGAACTATTTATCGTATTATTGGGAAATAATTCATGGGTAAAGAACTTGTGATATGTGTGTCATTTGTGTCTATTACCTTTCATTCTTAGTTTCCTTTGAGGAATCTAGGTGGTGTTCATTTGCATTATATCAGGGTTTTCTCTTTTCTTTTTCTATAATTTCCTTTCCTACTTTTCATTTTATGATGATTAAATCTATCTCTACATTATCTTTCATGATATCTTTTGTTTTTATTTCATCATTATAATTTTTTTTACCCTTTTATTGATATCTTCATCTAAAGAGTCTACCATCTCTTCCTCAATTATTTTATCTATTATTTTATTTTTCACTTGTTTTTAGATTTTAGGTTAAAATTGTATGCCTCATCAATAAAATGCATATTTGACAAACTAGTATATCTTATCAACATATTATATATTTGAAATACTTATATGTTCTTTAATGATACCTCCTAAACCATTGATATATTTTATCATTTTATCCTAGCTATCTAAATGATGAACTGTTATTATTAATTTAAAATGTTTATTATTATAATCTTTTACACTATATCCTTTTTTCTTATATTTTATAATTTTTTAAATAATTCTAGTTATAAAGTATACGAGTACATTTATATTTTAACCTATATACCATTTTATCATGTTTTAAAATATTAGTCTTTCCTTTTCGGTACCTCTTTAGAGCTATTTTCCACCAAATAATAGTATATCATTTTAACTTAGTCTTAGAAATAAGGAAAAAATATTGCAAATCCCTTATCAATATAAAGTTGGACTAAATTATAAATAATAAGAAGAGTTCCTGGCAATGGCTTTGAACACTTCTAAGTAGTGATTTTTATTTTGCATGTTATTACATGCTTCTACATGTAGGCTGCATTGATTCCTTTTATTTATTTTGACCATCTTCGATGTGTTGTTGTAGGTTCTTTACTTCGTTGGTTTCCAACATTCTTTGTGTGATGTTTCTTAAGGTTTTAAAGGTTTGGTTTTGTTAATGGTGAGATTGGGAGAGGATCCAAGGGGTCCCTTTCCTTTTAGTTTTAAATATACTATTTGAAGGGATGGGGCTATAACCTCTAGTCATTAGGATGCTATTAATTTTCTCATGAAATCTATGCATAATTATTTATCTCATAGACATATTGAAAATCCTCAATGATCCAATGGCTATCTTTGAAAGAGTGATTTTGATCATGTGGTGGTCACTAATATTGAAGTTATTGCTAAAGATAATTTATATTATTCTGAGCATGCTTTGATATGAAAACTTATGGGTATATACACATATTTATCTTTCCTTGTAAAATAGGCTCATAAAACCTGGCAACCACAAGGATATAGGGAGGTGATTCTCATGGAAAATGGTTTTTCATTATGGTTTTTTACACATAGTTGATCAAAATTTAGCTTTTGAAGGAGGTCCTTATTTTCATAACCAAGTTGGGTTGTTCATCAAACCGTGACATGTTGTATTTGATCCAAATTTTGAGCTTCCTTCCAGTATTCATGTTTGGGTTCATCTCCTTTGACTTCCAATGGAGTTTTGAAGGCCCCGTATTTTGTATTCCAATATAAAGTTTCTTGGTAAGCTTGTCGGTCCATCTCATCACATGCTTGAAAAAAATACTCTTATATCCTCGTATCTATGTTGAGAATGATCTTAATACTCCTCAATTATAATCTATAAAAATATGATTAGGTAGCATGTAATAGATTCAATATTTATACTATGAGGCTATTCCATTTCGATGTCCTTTTTGTCATGTTTATGGTCACCTCCAATGCAAATATCCAAAGAAACATTATGTTTTTTATTAGATAAGAAGGGAAGGGCCTTGATCCCATGGTTACAAAAAAAAACAAAAAGAAACTGATAAAAGGTGGGAAACAACACCACCAACAAACCAAAAAACAACAACAGTATTAGCTCGCAAGCCAACATTAACCTTATTAACCATAGACCAAAGTTCTAGTACTAATAAAAAATAGTAAGATTATAGAAGAATACTTAGATCTACGTAAACCATTAAGTAAGTCCATAGTGTCCTAGGTGGTATTTCACCATAGTATAACCAATAAAACCGAGCAATTTGAAAGATTATAGAAAAATGACAAAAAAATCATAAAAAAACAACAAAGTAGCACCAAGAGGCATTATTTCCTTTCTTCAATAGGTCCCCATACTCTCGCATGAGAGCAATGTAATCTCTCCAATCAAGTCCCTCTGTCTCGTCCAGAGTCTTCAAAGCATTCGATTTCCCCTGTTTCCTTAGCTTCTTGGTGATTTTGAATTCTCCAAAAGTTGCACCCAACATCCTTATGTTATTCTTCAATATTAATCTAATATTTCAAAATATAAGAGTGATTTGAAATGTAAATTACTGTTTTCTTTTGAAGGAAAAGACTCTTGTGCTTTTATTTTAGTGAAACCTCATAACAAAAGAAATAATGTGCCTTGACAAAAAAAAGTGTCAAGAGGTTATTCTAATAAGAGATTTGATGTTTTAGAATATTTTGAAGATATGGATATGAGTTTAATGGAAAAACATTTAGATATCCAAAATTTGGTGCCTTTTACTAGTTCCCCAAATAATACTCATGACACCCAAGTTTCTCCTATCGTTCATGTAATACCAGCTGAAGTAGATTCTCCTTCATATTTTTTATAATGAATAGGCCTATGGAGAATCCTAAGGTTGTTGTTCCAAATTTAGTAGTGGTCTATTTTGTAAATTCATTAGACTGTAAGATTATGGAAGTTTCTCCAATGTATGTAGTGGATGCAACCAATGGTAGTTTTAAAAAGAAAACTCTTCATCCTTTGGGCCTTCATCAAAAGTTATTAAAAATCATAATATGGATTAAGTGTTTAAAGTGGGTTAGAAGAGTGACCAAGAGAAATTAAAGATATCAAGGAAAATTTAGTTAAATCTAGTTTCATTTTTACCCTAGATTATCATTTCTCTATCTCTGAAAAATGATTATGCTCTCATGGAATGTTAGGGATTTGATAAACGTCCCTCATCAAAAATATATGTGATATTAACTAGATTTATAGTCTTGATTTTTTCTTCATTCAAGAAATAAATCTTTATTTGGAGGATATGCAAGATATTTCCTCTAATTTTTAGGAAGTTCGTTAGTGTCAGTGTGTTAGAGATCAAGGTTCGACATGAGGACTGGCTTGTCTCTAGGACCCACATCAAATTTCTCCTTCTATTTGGATAGATAATAATTTTTTATTTCTTTGGTGGGTACTTTATTTTCCTCTAGGAACTCTAATTTTCTTTCTAATATATCTATTCTCCTATTGATGTTCATGGAAAGACTAGTTAATGGTCCCATATTCATTTAGTTTTCTCCTTCTTTATGCCTCTATTTTGGATTGAGATTTTAATACCATTCTTTCTATTAAGGATAAACTTGGAGGTTTGAGTAGACTTGATCATTCTTCCACTTTGTTTCAAGATAATATTTATTTTATAAATCTTGTTGATGTCAAACCAAGTGGTGGTATTTACACTTGGAACAATAAGAGATGTGGTATTGACTCTATTTCAGAGTGATTGGATAGGTTTTTGGTTTATGATTGTTGGATAGGTGATAAGTGGACCACTTCTTCAAAAATATTACAATTGTGTGGTTCTGATCATTGACCTATTAAACTCCTTTTATTTTCTCTTGCTCAAGAAAGGCCCCTTTTAGATTTTATTTAATGTGGCTTTAGGAACATTCTTTGCATGAAAAATTGTAGTTTGGTAGAATTTAGCGAAACCTTCATTTGGTATGGCTATTTATTATTTCTTTAAAATAATTTGATTCATTTGTTAGGAAATAATGCATCAATGCCCAATTCATTTAATTCATTTCTTATATAACCACATGAGAGAAAAGCATGTATGCACGCTTATAGAATAACTATAATGCATAGATAAAAATAGACAAGACACAAGATAACACAAGATATACCTTGGGAAAACCCTAAAGAGGGAAAAACCTAGCCTCGAAAAGCATCCATTATCCATCTATTATTAAAAAATAAAATATTAAATGCACTTATAGAGTTACAATGAATACTTCTGAAGCATCAAGCTTCTCCAATGCATCCTCCATGTGTCCAAACATGAATCCACACATCACATACCTTTCTTCACACATGTATTCCTCAAAAAAACTCAATAATGACAACCCACTCACCCAACCAACCTTAACCACTAAACATGTGTTTTCTTTTATAGATACAAGATCACACAAATAAAACCAAGTGGTAAGATAGAACCATGTTCTATAAAACCATGTTAACACAAAATCATTGACCCCTCATTTAATATTTGGTACTAAGTTTTCACTTTATTCAATTCTTTCCCTAAATATTAAAATATTATCTTATGTATCCCATACATAAAATAATAACCCAATATTGCAATAAAGCTTGATAAGTGGTCCCAAATAATGATCTAATGTGGCTAAAAACACCTCCTAGGTGTACCACAACTAAATAATTATTTAATTAGAACATTAAAATACCAATATTATGTAGTGGTGGACAACACCAAATCCTAACATTCTCCCACTTATTGCATACGTTACATAAGGGTCAATCTATGAAATACATCATCATAATTATAGATGAAACCACGTGAATCTTATCCATGATCTCGTGCTCCATGAAGATACCTACATTGAAACTAAAGTGAACACCATCTCAAGAAAGAAATCCTCTCATCCTCCAACATGTCACCTATAGAAGAAAAAGAACATACCAAGGTGAATATGCACCAATCCAAGAACACAAGCATGAAATTAGAGTGCTAGAGAATGCTCCAAGCTACTGTCAAATGTAAAAACCCACATGATTGGAAATAGTATCCAAAGCACATGGTAATACATCCAACCATCCATAACTCTTAGGTATACCATCAACATTACTAAATAATGCCAACATATGTCAAACCCATTAACCACAATCAAGCTCCCTATATCAAACTTGTGAATGGAGAACATACATATCAAAGAAATTCCATTGTATGGGTAATGTAAAATATAAAAATGATCAAGACATATCAATTATACAAATTAAAACTATGTCAAGGTCTAATAAATAATCAAAACATGAAGTACCAAAAACAAACATAATGATCCACACATGAAAATAAAATAGCTACATATTCTCTCACAACATGTCACCACAATCCTCACAAATCATAAAAACACAAGCTAGGAAAGAACCATAGAATGAAGAGAAAAACCTATAAATCATAGTATGTCCTTCTATCAACACCTTAAATTGCTATGTTGTGTGAAGTATGATATCCTTACAACCCAAATAAAAAGCCTCTATAATACCCATCCAATCAATCTCAAAGATCAAATGCAACATATGAAACTTGTAATATGCCAACATGGATGTAAGCCTCTCTAACCAAGGAAATAAAACTCAATGTTTTCATTCCAAAATCAAGAAATTATCCCAATAAACATCTCCAAAAACTCCTCATCAATGAATGATAACATGAATAAACTCATATACTCAAGGAGATAACAATGCCAAACATCCCTCAAAATGAATCCTCCATAACCAATTATCCATAGCTCTACTTCCATATCTATGAAAGATAAATCATAAATACCATGCTAAAATTTCCTCAAATGAGTCTCCCATAATTAATCACCAAGGCTCAAGACTCATTCCAATGAGGAAAACAAAGAAAAAAACATAACACATTTAAAAAAAGAAAGGGAAAATACCTCTCAAATGAAAAATTTCCGAGCAGACCAAGAGTGGGGAATGAGAATGATCCTCTAGGATAAACAAGTCATCATGACTCACTCTAAGAACATCCTCCTCTATAGGTCCATCATGAAATCATTTCCATATCCAGGTGAAGGCTCCTTGGTCTTCCTGCTGAAACCTCCAAAGAGTAACCATCTCAAGAAAATGTCTCTAATAACTAGAACTCTAGCCTCACCCAAGTCTCCAAGTATCCATGAGAACCTACCTATGATCAATCCATGCTATGCTCCAAAAGAAACACTACACTATCATGAACATCCCAAGAAAATGACCAATATACTCAATATCATGAGAACCAACAAGATTAATGTTAAAGCTCCTGTAAGTGTGAATAAGGTGTAAAGAAAAAAAACACTTCTTAATACGACATTATATCAAAGACAAAGCTATTTGAACTAAATCAAAACAATAATCTATTGAAAGCGTCATATTGCTCTCTATCTCCAAAGATTTATTAAATAACTGTGGCTCTCAGATTGTGTGAGCACTATGATCATTAAAATGACAATTCAGAGAACAAGAAGGATGCTGATAATATGATATGAATAAATGAAACTAATGTAATATGAATTAACATGCAAGTTGAAAAATGCAGCTACAAGAGGCAGCCATGATATGAAAACTTGATTCTTGATGCTTGAATGCTTGGATGCTTGGATGCTTGGTGAAATTCGGTAGAGTAAACTTGATAACCTGGGATCTTTTTCTTAGTTCAATGAGGCTTTATTTATAGAATTCCTGGTTGTAGAAATTCATAGGGATGGCATTGAGAGGCTTGGATTCAATCTGGAGGATTGAATGGTGAAAGATGGAGGAGATTGAGAGAAATTTGGAGATTGTCTCTACCCATGAAAACACCAGGCAAGAGAAGAGGAAGGATTAATGGAGGAGGATTGAGAGAAGAATTTGGAATTTGTCTCCAAAACTTCCCGTGAAGTTTCAAAGCATTAATTTTGACATATTTTAGACATGAATTAGACATAGGATATCTAATTTGATTTTGAGGAAATATAGATGGAATATTCCTTATGCCTTTGTTCAAATATTTTGATTTATTTAAATTAGCAAAAGAGGGATAAATAATTTAATAAAACGAACTATATAAGTTGTTTATTAAATTAAACAGAAGAATATGGCAATTAATCAATAAAATGTTTAATCTTTATTTAATTAATTTAATATTGATGTGATAGAATAAAATAGGGATTTGATAATTAAATCAAACAAAGTATTTAATTTTGTTTATTTAATTAAGATGAGATATTAGAAGAATTTAAATGTGAATGTGAACGTGAACTATATAAATAAATATTTCTATTTATTCAAACAGTAGAGGAAAATGGGATAATTAATCAAATAATTTGTATTTAATTAATCAGAATTCTCCAAACCATTTTTAGGTGTATACATTTTTCCCCTCTTCGAAGTGATGTGTTTACGCGTTGCTTCAAAGAAAATTTTGCTGCTACTGCCAGGACCGGTGATAAAAAATAATTCCGTATGCCCTAGACATGTCCCAGACATTGATTTTCAGATGATTGATAATATGCCCCCTCGAGAGATAAATTAATGATTTGATGATTTTTTAGATTTTTTTGAAAATTTCATGATTTTTTGATGATTCTATTATGATTCGATGATGATTCGATGATGAAATAATTTATCTCTCGATATAGAATATTGATTCTGCTAGATGATAAAATGTTGTCTTGCCTTGCCTCCTTGTGTTTGATGATTTTTGATTGTGTCAGCCTTTGATTTGATATTGATTGTTGATCTGGATAGATTAGAAGATTATTGATCTCATGATAGGTGAGATTCAATGATTGATTGATGATTGACTTCATGATAGGTGAGGATCAATGATAGATTGATGATTGACCTCATGATAGGTGAGGATAAATGATAGATTGATGATTGACCTCATGATAGGCGAGGATCAATGATAGATTGATGATTGACCTCATGATAGGCGAGGATCAATAATATATTGATTGATTGACCTCATGATAGGCGAGGATCAATAATAGATTGATTGATTGACCTCATGATAGGCGATGTTCATTGATAGTCGCTCATGAGATTTGATCAAAGTCTCACCAAAGCCAATTAGATTGATAGGCTGATTGATTATAGGAGGAATTTAGAGTTTTTCCCAAAGATGTGGGACATGATTCCACATCTAGCGTAGGCTAATATAGATATCATTAATCAATGTGAAAATCTATAATGCATATGCAAAACTAATATGAATGCAGTCTAATTTTATCATGCAACTATATGCAAACTATTATCATTTTAATAGTACTTTTGTGCTTTGTATCATCATAGAGCTTTAGAAATGTTGAAAGTGAGTACAAGCGTCAATGGTATATGCTAGACCAATGATGACCTGAGTACTTCTTTCATGATTTTTGATATTGCAAGTGAACACAAGCATCAAGGTATAATTAAACCGAGATGACCTGAGCATTCATTGTGTAAACAAATAGTGATTAATCATTTCAAATGTGTGAATTTTGAATGTCATCGGTGATACATTTGCATAGCACATCCCCCGACAATTCATACATTCGTATGATTAATTTACAAACAATAGACAAATAAAAATATCATTATTCTTCCTTGTTTCTCTAGTGCAATACATCATTGAGATACTCCAAAGAAATGATAATAAAAATAAAATTTATCCACCTTTTACTTATTGTATTTCAAAATCATTATTCAGATTAGATCATCCATCCCGATTGTTTGATGTTTTGTGATTTTTGAGATTGAAATTTTGACATGTTTTTGGATTTTTGACTGATTTTTGACATGTTTTTGGATTTTGATATGATATGGATGTTTGATGCTTTTCTGATGGTGATTGATGTTGCGTTTTGATCATTGTTTTTGTTGTTTTTTTGCTAAGCTCATTGTTTTATTGCCCCCAGTGATTTCAGGATTTTTCCCCCAAGCTAGGGTGAGACATGACCACATTGCAATGATATGTTCTTGAGATTTTATTGCACCTTTTTTCAAATTTTATGATTTTTTTGTATTTTTCAAGATATTTTAAGATGAAATGAGGTGATATGCCTGATTGAAGGAACAAGATGCCCCACAATAGGGGTAAATGCAACCATTGATAATTGATAGATCAAAATGAAAGTTTCACTACAAAACATGTCACACAAGCAACATATCTCTTGTCGAAAGATGATAATGGTATGATTGATTAAGATGCCAGGAATGATCGATTCGATAAGACATGATGATGTTAAGATTGATGATTGTTGATGATTGATTGACAAAAGATATGAGGATTGGATAATGTTTTGTAGCTAGGCTTAAATATGATTTGTATGATAAGATTCGAGGTTGCAAATGGACATGATGACATGAATTTTGATAAGCTAGAAGATATGGAATGGAAGAAAGTGAGGATAAAAATAATGAATGGTATGATCAATATCATATAGATAAGATATAGACATAAGGCCCAAGTATTTTTCCCCTATTCCTCATCAAGACCAAGGAAAGAAAGAAATGATGTATTTAGTAAGAATGATGGAATATGGATAAGATGAAAGAAATGGTATGGAAGATATGAATAAAGCGTATAGGATAATATATATGATGTTCAAGAAGATCCTTAACCTTGTCAAGATCAAAGGTGGAAATGTAAGGAATGAGCATAGAAAGGATAATGACCATGAATGATAAGATGGATGAAACTTGTCCCTAAGTGTAGAGTGCAAGAAAAATATGGAAGATAGGATATGGATGATAGGGAAATGGAGGAAGGACTTAAGCATCAAGTTTCACAACCAAATATCCCTCTAATAAACCATGGCAATGGGAATTAGACTCCTAAATGCTGGCAGATTAATGATATGATGGGGGATGAATGTTGGATAACGGATAGGAGGTTGGAAGGCTTGTTGATGGATAGATGGAAAGGATGGAAAGATCAACATTGGCACACACCTTGAAGGGTGGTGGAGTGATGGAGGAAAAATGGATTTGGAAGGTGATAGGTTATTAGATGGAAAATTGGAGGAAGCTTTTGGATTAGCAAATTTGGATGCCAATTTATATTTTATTGCTTCTATGAGACTTTTAGGAATCCACATGATTTTTGAATTTGATTTTTTCTTTGTGGGCCTTTGCAGCCTTTCACATTTTTCTTTTTGATTTATGGACCTTTGTGGTCTTTGAAAATTTCCTTTTTGCTTTGATGGGCCTTTGTGGCCTTTTGAAATTTTCTTTTGATTTATGGACCTTTGTGGTCTTTGAGATTTTTTCTTTGATGGACCTTTGTGGCCTTTTATATTTTTCTTTTGATTTTGGATCAATTTTTCTTTTATTTTTGCATGTCTCTTCGAGAAGACATGTTGATCCTTTGATACATGTGGATTTTGATATAGAAGCTTTTGATATTTGGCATCTAAATTTCTTCCAAGAGAAATGGGAGGGGTGGATTGAGATGAATGATATGGAGGTATTATGGAGGAGTTAATGTGGGTAGAATTTTGAAAAGGCATCAAGGATGTGTGCCTTTGTTTTTCTTGAGAAATAGGATATGGACCAGATAGATGGTAGGTTTGGTGAACTAGGACACTTAGGTGTATAACCAAGGCCGTGGTGATATGGGTTTCTTTGAACAAAAAGGGGTTCTAGGATACCTTGTTCATGAAGGCCTAATCCTTTTCCTTTTTAATTCATACTTTGACACATTTGTTTACCAATGGGATATGTATTGTTTTTGAAACAAGATGCGAGTCCATTTTGGGGAGGATATGATATGGATGAGAGGATAGGTGTTGGAAGTAAACCAGAATGGATAAAGGTGGAGGATCCTAATTTATAGGTGTGGGGTTCATGGATAGCTTGAATAGGTGTGATAGGTTCTTGACATGGGGATGATGGGGTGTTTTGATCTTGAATTGGAAAAGGATTATGAAGTGGTATGAAAGGAATATCTTGATCAGGAGAGGGATAAACATCTTCATGGGATGAAAGGGTATCCTTGAATGGAAGAATATATTGATCTTGATGAGGAAGGGAACCATAAGGTTTTATAGAAAGCATGTCTTGATCATCAGTTGGTAAGACATCAATAGATAGGATGGAAGAACTATCATGCTCTTGTGATGCAATAGAATCATGAGATGGTATGGATTGATTAGATGATGTGGAAGAAGAACCTGGAAGGATACTTGTCTCTTGAGATGGAAGGGAATTATTTTGGATGAAAAGTGAAAGGAGGGGATCGTCATAAGATTCTTGAGAAATGGGATCTTGATCAAAGATTGGAAGAATTTGTGGAATCTTGATATCATTGGATGGAGTGGAAAGAATATTTTGATCTTGATGTGTAGGGGGGTCTATGCTAGCATGCTTTGGATTGAGAGATTGACATGAATCATTGGATGTTGAAGATATGATAGAAGAGGATGATTGGGTGGAATTTCTAATTTGAGTGAAAGAATCTTGAGGTTTATTTTTCCTTATGATGGGTGGAGATAAATGCATGACATGATAGGATTTTTCAATATCATTTGTGTTTGAAGACTGAGATTTCGGCTTATGAATCTTTTGTAAAAATTCAAAGACATCAAACTTGGATGATGTAGTTGTTGGTGGAGAGGGTGTCATGTCAAGATTTTTGTCAGAGGAATAAGCACAAATGTCTGGCAACAAATATCTCTCTGTGGTTCTTTCCCTTTGCACATCCCAGATTTGTTGTTGAAGGTTTTTCATTTGATGAGCTAGATAATTCAATTGATTCTCATCTATTTCAGCCATGGTGGTTTGAGTTTCAATTTCATGTTCTTTGGATTTTTATTCTTTGTGACCTTGTTAAAATGGACATACAAATGGTATTGTTTTCAATATACTTTTGATCTTATTTTGGTATAGTGTCGAGGATATTAACTCAAGTCAAATAGAATGATAGATTCTATTGATTAGACTAAGTTGACAAAATTGATTATTCAATTTCGTTTCTTTGATTTAGGATGACTGATCCTGAAACTTAACTTACTAATCAAATGTCTTTGATTGAGACACTTTTGGATGGTAGATCTTGGTTTGATTTGAACAAATTCAATTGTAAAGTCAATTTATGCAAGTTTAAGACTCTGCTTTGATTTAGGAAAGTTTATGTTCTGATAAAAAAATCTAATTTTTGATGTTAACTGTCTGACAAGGGTTTCCCATAGCTTTTTGTTTTCTTTGTGTTTTTCAAGATGATCATACCTGAATTAATGTTTTGAAAACACAACAAGAATTTGTAAAACAGTTGTTTCTTTAAGACCTAGACTCTAAACAACAAGTGTATGTTTAAGAATCAAACATGATCCTTCTTGATTTCCACTGGTTTTTGATAAAGAATACACTTCAAGCAGACTCACTCTTAAGGTCAAAAAGGTCATCTTTATACTCAACAACCCACATCTTAAAATTGCATTGACGCACACAGCCGTGTCACCCCCTAGAGGGTGCCCCTATTTTTGTCGTTTCCAGGCGCGTACTTAGAGTTGGATTTCTCGTCCTCTGAGCAAATGGTCCTTGACAATTATATGGTGAGTGTCTTGGGGGCAGATTCTTCCCTCCCCTTGCACCGTGAGTATGACAATGTTTGGATACTAACTCGGCGGGATACTACTCTATGGTTCATAGATAGGGCTTCCATGTGATGGGACAATAGATAAAATCTCTCAAGAGACCTCCCAATCTTTAGAACAAAGACTTTCATCAACAAATTGCATTTTTATTATAGCGGGTTGGAATCGTTGGCTTTAGGCGTTCCCACTTAGGTCGTTCCCATAGGGTGAGTACTTTTTCCCACTACGACAGGCCTTCTAAAGGATTTAACAAAGCGTAAATAGCTTGAAGTAAAAAGTGAATCTGACACTTTGATCACCCAGTTAAGGGGAGAGCATAAGCCTAATCACCACAAGCACAACATATAAGTTGTTCTGTTTTAAGCCCAAAAACAAATTTTCTAATCTATGTGAAGGTGTTGCTTCACATAAATCATGTTGTTCTTTTTAACTTATACGGTAAAAATGTGATGATTATCCTAGGATTGATAAATTTGCTTTTAAGAAAACAAAAAGTGGCTACCCTAGGATTGATACATTTTAGAAACCAAAAAGTGACTACCCTAGGATTGATAATTTTTAGAAACCGGAAGTGACTATCCTAGGATTGATAATTTTTAGTCCAACTGTGAAAAAAAATTAAAATCTGGCCGTGGTTATGTCAGATCCAGACTGATTTTACAAAAGCGCTAGAACAGTCCATCGAAGCACTATAACTTTTACTTGATGCACTATAACTCGAAAATACCGAAACAGGACACAGAAGCGCCAAAGTTTGCCACATAAGCGCTAAATCACCGATGCGCTGCAACAGGTTATGGAAGCGCTAGAATCGAAAGCGCTGAAATTTTTGATGGATGCGCTGTAGTAACATGGAAGCACCGAAACAGAGCACATAAGCGCTATAGTTTTCCACGGAAGTGCTATAGTATTTGACGAAAGCGCTGAAATAGAACACGCTGAAACCTGCATGACATTTTTCAGAAAAAAATGATAAAAATTGGGGTTAATGCCCCACGGTGGGCATCGAATTGTAAGTGTGAATAAGGTGTAAAGAAAAAAAACACTTCTTAATACGACATTATATCAAAGACAAAGCTATTTGAACTAAATCAAAACAATAATCTATTGAAAGCGTCATATTGCTCTCTATATCCAAAGATTTATTAAATCATGTGGCTCTTAGATCATGTGAGCACTATGATTGTTAAAATAACAATTCAGAGAATGAGAAGGATGTTGATAATATAATATGAATAAATAAAACTAATGTAATATGAATTGACATGCAAATTAACAAATGTAGCTACAGGAGGTATCCATGATATGAAAACTTGATGCTTGATGCTTGAATCCTTGGATGCTTGGATGCTTGGTGAAATTCTGCAAAGTAAACTTGATAACCTGGGATCCTTTTCTTGGTTCAATGAGGCTTTATTTATAGAATTCCTGGCTATAGAAATGCACAGGGATGTCATTGAGAGGCTTGGATTCAATCTGGAGGATCTAATGGTGAAAGATGGAGGAGATTGAGAGGAATTTGGAGATTGTCTCTACCCATGAAAACACCAGGCAAGAGAAGAGGAAGGATTAATGGAGGAGGATTGAGAGAAGAATTTGGAATTTGTCTCCAAAACTTCCTGTGAAGTTTCAAAGCATTAATTTTGACATATTTTAGACATGAATTAGACATAGGATATCTAATTTGATTTTGAGGAAATATAGATGGAATATTCCTTATGCCTTTGTTCAAATATTTTGATTTATTTAAATTAGCAAAAGAGGGATAAATAATTTAATAAAACGAACTATAGAAGTTGTTTATTAAATTAAACAGAAGAATATGGAAATTAATCAATAAAGTGTTTAATCTTTATTTAATTAATTTAAGATTGATGTGATAGAATAAAATAGGGATTTGATAATTAAATCAAACAAAGTATTTAATTTTGTTTATTTAATTAAGATGAGATATTAGAAGAATTTAAATGTGAATGTGAACGTGAACTATATAAATAAATATTTCTATTTATTCAAACAATAGAGGAAAATGGGATAATTAATCAAATAATCTGTATTTATTTAATCAAAATTCTCCAGACCATTTTTAGGTGTATACAACTCCAACCGTAGAATCAGGAAACCAACATGCCATCATGATCTAATCATCTCCTCCTAGGAGATCACATACATCAATGCATACATCCTAGTATCAAGAGAACTTGTATCATGTTAATGAAGGAACACAAAGACAACTGAGAGGGGGGGTGAATTAGTGGGCTGTAATTTTTAACTTTCTAAGAAATATAACAAACTATATTGAAAACATAAACTAAGAACTAGAGAAAGGAAACCAAACCAAACTCACAAAAAACATCCACAACACATGATATACGAGAAAAACCCAAGATAGGAAAAACCTTGGTGAGAATAGCTACTAGAGACTACTACTCTAATCCAACCTCACAATGAAAATGTTGTTTGATTACAATTTATGGGCACCAACCCAATAGAACACCAATTTTAGGTTTATGAGCACCAACTCAAAAGGATCTTATACCCCTAATCTGAGCACCCACTTAGATGATTACACAATGAGATATTTCTAATTACAATTTTAGTATCATGTTACAAGTGAAATTTTGTAACTCAAATAGATTTCTGCACTTAAGAGTCTTTTTTGTTTTTGATGTAAACAACTTCCAGCCTTTAATCATCAACTCAATCTGCAAATATTCTTGTACTAACTTTGCAAGACTCTATGTTTTGCACCGACACAATAAGTCTCTACAAAACTAACACATGCCTTCACACACTTCTGTAGAAATAAAAACATTCAACACTCAAAAAAATGCATACTCTATTTTTCACAGAGTTAACTAATATTTTCTCCACACTTGTACCTTCTCACACTCATTCTCAAGGGTTACAGAAAATGAATAAATTCATTTGTTATATATTACTTCTATTAGAACAAAGAAATTTTGTCGCCCTAAACTTTAAACAATTATTTCTCCAACTTTATGTCAGTAACTTTCTAATATTCATGTAGCAATATTTTTAATTTGAGATATCTTATTCCCCTTCTGATATTCCATCTACAAGTTTTAATGCTTTTCCAAATGATTCGATGGTGCTACACATAGTTAGACAGGTTGCCATCAATTTAAATGCCTCTTCTGTTTTTTAAAAAAACAAATATCAATTTTTTTTTGTATCGATTTTCCTAGTTCAACTACAACTTGCAAATTCGATTGCAATATCTAATCTACAATAAATGAGAACTCTTAAATAGGGCATCACCTTCGACTGAACATACTCAACAAGAGGTAGGTTATTCAGACAAAAAAATTAAAAATCTTTTCATTGAGCGCTGCTATAGAAATAAACTTCATTGCTAAGCAAAGAATGAATAAAATTTGATTTTATTCAAACCATCCCAATGCAACTTGAAGACACAAAAAAATGGTTATAAAATATGATATGCATCAATCAAGGATAACTGCCTTGCTGAATGGAAGAGAAGACAAAAAAACACTAATGTGTCGACTTAGGGTAAAACCACCATACCTTGTGTTGCAAAAAATGACAAACAAAAGATTTCGACTTAGTGTTCAACCTACACCTTGTTATCTTGTAGTTGTCATAAAATATGAATAATGATAGAATACAACTGACCTCCTTTAGCTGTGCACAACAGAATCCTATGCATCCACAAACATTAGCAGATAAAAAAGGATTGATCAGCCAAATCTTCACATAATCACTAAGTCGTCATTAGTCCACATATGCTCTGCCATGTGTTTTCCAAATCATTGCTTTCTCATTGGTCCAAGTTGAAAAGTTCTCTTTTTGCATATTAAAACATTAACCATCATTGACTTCAATTTGAAGTTGTTAAGGTTCTATTGTGTGAAGCTCCTATCGCTATGTAGTCATATTCCTGTCACATGAATTGCACACTATTGTAGTTGTAAACTGTGAGGTTACTGTGCTATGCTTGTTCCTTTAGATGCATACGAACCATGTATACCACGAGTTGACATCAATAGAAATCTAATGCCAACCAATAAAAATTAATGCCAACAATCTCTCCCTTTGCAATTGATGTCAACCAATTGATTTGTATGCTATCAACTGAAGTTTCGCCTTGTCTTTCATCTAGTGAATTTCCTCCCCCTTAATAGACATCTCTCTCCCTTTGAAAACAATGGAAAAGGGTGTCATAAAGACCATTTTCTGATTGAATACCACCATTCTGTCATAACTGTGCACCTATAGCAATATAAAAACTGAATAGACATTGACTAAACATTACTACATTCAGATTATCTCCCCCTGTCATGATCATAACAAGATTCAGATTTGCACTAACCAAATGGCAATGCACTTTCTAGTATGAAGGACAACAATAATATTCTCCATGAAGAAACATGTAAGGAGTAATAATAATCATGGACAATAAAAACTATTAGAAAAAACAAGTGCATGACATGAGCAAAAACCATTTCTTGTTGAAGGACAATCTCTCTTGGAACTTCAAATTAGACACGTCTACCCCATTGGAGTAGAAAAAATCTAGGAATATAAGAAGAAGTACAATAAACTCCTCCTGAATCATAAATTTCTTGATCTAAGTAAGTGTAAGAAGAGGGAGATACAAATCCCAACCTCATTCTCAAATACTCAAATGTCTCTTTGGGTAATGGTTTGGTAAGGATATTAGCTATTTTCTCACAAATATTCACATATTCAAGTTGAACTTCTTTTTCACTCAGTTTTTCTCTCAAGAAATGATACTTAATAGCTACGTGCTTGGTTCTTGAGTGCATGATTGCATTCTTAGAGATATTTATGGCACTGGAATTATCAAACATAATGGTAATAGGTTCTGAATATTCTACGTAAATATCTTTTAGAGTTTGTTTCGTCCAGATAACTTGAGAGCAACATGAGGTAGTAGCTATATATTCTACTTCAGCTGTGGACAACAAAATATATTCTTTCTTTTTACTGTGCAAAGAGACCAATCTACCACCAAGGAAGACAACACCTCCACTTGTGCTCTTCCTGTCATCTATGCACCCATCCCAATCTGAATATGTGTAAGCTTGCAATGTGAAGTCATCTTGTTTAGCATACCACAAACCATAGCTCAAACTACCTTGCAAATATCTGAAAATTCTTCTTACAACATTCAAATGAGATTATTTTGGAGAAGACTGAAATCTAGCTACCATACATACAACTTCTACAATATCTGGCCTAAAGGTAGTAAGGTACAATAGAGTTCCAATCATAGATCTAAACATGGGTTGATGAACATCAAGTGAATCATCATTCTTGGACAACTTGTATCCAGTCACCATAGGTGTACTAACAAGCTTACAATCAACCATTTGAAACCTTTTCAACATGTTTCTAGCATACTTGATTTGTGAAATTAAAATTCCTTTTATTTAATTGTGAAATTCGTAAACCAAGAAAGTAGGACAACTCACCTATCATCGACATTTCAAATTCTTGTTGCATTTGATCAACAAACTTCTTGCAAAAATTATCATGACTTCCAACAAAGATGATATCATCTACATAAATAACAACTATAATCATATGATTACCTTCCATTTTGGTACATAGATTGTTGTCAACACATAATTTCCGGAAGCCTTGCTGATGTAAATAGTTATACAATCTAGAGTACCATGCTCTAGGTGCTTGTTTTAACCCATATAATGCTTTTCTCAATCTGCATACATAACCTCCTTGTTCAAGTGACTCAAACCCTTCAGGTTGTTCCATGTAAACTTCCTCCTCAACGCTACCATTTAAGAATGTGAACTTAATATCCATTTGATAAACTTTGTAGTTCTTATATGCTGAAAATGCGAAGAACATTCTAATAGCCTCTAGGCTTGCAACTAGGGAAAATGTTTCCTAAAAATCTATGCCCTCGACTTGAGAGTATCCATTGCATACTAATCTAGATTTATTTCTAATCACTTTGCCTTCTTCATTTACTTTGTTCCTATAGGCCCATTTTGTGCCAATAATGTTCCTATCAGTTGGCCTTAGAATTAAATCCCATGTTTTGTTTCTTTCAATTTTCTATAGCTCCTCTTTCATATCCTTTACCCAATCTTCACTCTTGTTGGCTTCATTATAACTCTTTGGTTCTATTTTTGTTAGAAGACACAAGTTGACTTGATAATCATTTCCAGCATGTCTTCTTCTAGTTTGTACACCGAGATCTTTGCTTCCTATAATCTGATTTTCAGGGTGGTACTTCTAAACATACTTGCTTGGGGGTTTATTTGGAGTTTTTCCAAATAAATCTTCTTCATTTTCTGATTGCTCTTCACCTTCATCATGATGTTCTTCAATCTGATTTTCTGATTTTTTCCTTGATTGTTGCAAATATTCATCTATTCTCACATGTACACACTCAACTACTCTCTTGAGACATTTGTTGAAACACTTATATTCCTTACTATGAGTTGAGTATCCTAAGAATATCCCATCATCACATCTTGCATCAAAACTATCAATCCCATCATCATCTATCTTAATGAAACACTTACTACCGAAAATTTTGAAGTATTTGAGAGAAGGTTTCTTACCATACCATAGCTCATAAGGTGTCCTTTTACTGTGCACTCTTAGCTGGGCCCTATTTAGTGTGTATACTGTTGTATGAACAACCTCTTTCCAATAAACATCTGGTAGATTAGACTCATTAAACATAGTTTTTCCCATTTCTTTCACACTCCTGTTTTTCTTCTCAACAACTCAATTTTATTGAGGTGTTCAGGTAGCAGAGTATTGTCTTCTAATCCCATGTTCCTCACAATAGTCTTCAAACTGATTTGGTTTAAATTATCCACCACAGTCTGATCTTAAACATTTCAACTTGAAACCACTTTTTTTCTCAACCATTTTTTTGAATACCTTGAACCTTTCAAATGCTTGTGACTTATCTTGTAGGAAAGTTACCTAAGTCATCCTTGAGTAGTCATCAATCAACAACATATAGTATTTGTCACTATTTAAAGATCTTGTCCTTGTAGGACTTGTTGGTTATTTTTCTTGCAACCTTCAACCCTAAGGAGAAACAGAAATGCCTAAACTAGGGGATTCAATATTTAGGACAAAGAATATGCACTATCAACAGGTTGAAGACAAGAAAAACCAACAAACAAGGCTATGAAAGCCTTTTGCACTTTGAGCTCCACAAGAATCAGGAGGGTTCTCCTAATTGTAGGCCTGAATGGATGATAAAATTGTGCCAAACAACAAATAAAAAACCTATGAAAGTGGATAGTTCTCAGGTATATGAGTGATGGGTATTGTAAATTCTACCAGGTTCAAGCATAATCCCACTTGCATTGAACATTACTGAGAACAAATAACTTAAATAGCTTCATCTCAAACACATAGAGGTTTACTAGGTAAACCTCTCTCAAATTCAGCCTCTATACTCTTTCAAACACCATGAAGATACAAAGAATGAAAATAAATTAAACAACAAAAAAAAGAGACCAAAGTAAAAAAGATTTAATAGGATTTAGATTGTTTCTGAAAATATCTCAGGCTTTGTGATAGGTTAGTGCCTAATCATGGACCATGGAGTCAAATATAAAACTGTAACAAAGATCCTATCAGCAAACTAAGTTCAACCAATGAATTTTAAAATATGTTAATGTCTTACATTAACAAACCCACTCATATTTTCATCAAATTCTACTTAGCAATCCCGCCCGTGCACTCAAAATTACAGTTATCTAATCATAGTAATTTAACTCTTTACTTGAAAGAGAACAATGGCCAAACAACACAATCATAGGAAAATTGTGATGACAAATTCAAAACATCCTTGATATATTGAATTCATATAATTAAAAGCATGCAAATATGGAGAAAACTTCATGAACATTAATTTATTGCTGCACAAATTGATTAACATTTGCTCATAAAAACCAACTATTAAAAATTTATATACTCCGTTTACAACTCAGACTCAACATTTCTCTATCTACCCAACCCATACAAAAGTTCAGAGCCTGTACAAATGAAAGAAGAAGAAAAGATATAGAAGAAGGAGAAACCCTAAAACTACATCTTTAGTTGACATCTGACATCTTCAGCTTCGTTGATATGTAACTGCCTTTGCTTGCTGAAGAAGTTTCAATTTGCTTCCAGATTCATGCATCTTGCATTTGATACCCCTCTTGCCCTCTAACAGAAAATATTCCTCTCATGATGACTTTCTCTATTATGCCCTTGCTATTGAAAATATCTTTGCAGCTGAAAAGTATCTTCGTGAAAGCCTTGTCCTCTTCTCAATTACCCCTATGGTGAAAAATAATCAACTTCATTGTGAAAAACTTCATTCTCAATTTCTTCCATTTTTACCCTTGCAGTGAGAAAATATCTCCTCTCTCGTGAAAAAAATTCTCCTAGCAAAGCAAACACTTTGCTTATAAAGTGAATAATTATTTCACTTTACCAGGCCTTTGCCTGAGGCCACAATATTTAAAATATTTCATTTAAAATATTCTACACTTAAAATCTTCCTCTTCACTTTATAATCTTCCACTCAACTTTTAAAATGGTGAGAGATTATAAAATAATCACTTAATTGGGTAATTTTACTCGTGCATTACATTTAACAATGAAGATTTTAAATTTTTCACCTGGTCATACTTTAATTTTAAAATGACACTTAATAATGCATTCAAAAAATTAACTTGGGCCAACCACAAACATTTCCTACCAATTCCCATTTCCTCGATGCATTCTCTCACGAAATCAATATTTCATTCGGGCTGGCTGGGAGAGTCTTTCAAACTGTCAAATGAAATATTTAAAAAACTTAAAATATTTATTTTGGGGAAACCAATCCCCATGCCCCTGTTGCTTCCTGTTGACATAAGACCTGCTCTTCACGGGCTCACGGGCTATGGTGGAAACATATCAACATTGAATCGGTTTTCTTTGGCTTGCCCAAATTCTTGCTCTCAATCATCACGAACATGGCGGTGTGAAATCCCTTCAATTTTTTTTTGAAGATGGTGGATCGTTTTTCACAGTGCAGGGGCATTTTTGCAACTACCGGCAACCAAAAATCATTTCAAACATTCTCAAAAACTATGCCTAAGAATCAAGGGATGATTTCAAACCATGGATCGACAATTTTGAGCCAAATAGAGCCTCCAAAAACTGGCTGGAAGGCCAAAAACGTGAACAACATTTCAATTTTTGTGAATTTGAGAAGCAATGCAACAATTCCCAACTCTTAAGCAACTTCAAAATCCTCCAAATTACAGTTGCACATGATGAGAAATACCTTTGACACTCAGAGAAATCATTCCCATGGCTTCCCCACTTCCCCGTGAAGTTTCTGAGATGACAACTTTCACTCCACGGGCTGGTGGGCACACACTAAAAGGAGCATATAAACCGATTCAGCCATCAATGTTCAAACAAAGTCATTAATAAATGTTTTATTCCCTCTCAATGTCTGCTACAGACTCTCCCAGCCTCTCCCCAATCTCTCGTGAGTTTGTGCTGCTGTGAGGATGAGCTTCCACGGGCTCACGGGGAAGTCGTGCTCAGGATCATTTTATAAAGTTAAACTTTATAAAACTCACATAATATTTAATTTTCCCTAATTCCTCCTTTTCTCCCATGCACTTTTTCCTTTATAATATTTAAAACAAATAAAATGTTTTAAATATATTGCATCAAAACATTATAGAATAGGGAAAATTTATTGCAGACAAACCAAGACATCTGGAGCCATAAAATTTTGCGTAGGGACATTATCAATTACTTAGAGAAAACCCATTTCCTCATATTTTTCCTAGATTTTAAAATTCAAGTACCTCCTTTGTAAACTGGCCCTTGGGACGCCTTTGCTACGACTAAAATACATTAAAATAATGCATTAGATGATCTCCGATTTGCCGAGAATGTAGCTAGAGATATTTCAAGCCAAAGAAAGAAATGGGTTGTCCTTCTATTTGCAAAATTGGCTTACTGTATATTAAATTTTTTGATTTGGAGTTCACTAAGGTCCTAGATATAGGTCGCATTCACTCTGACGAGTAGCTTGGAGTTTAATTTAATTTTTTGTTGAATTTGTTTGAAAAGAGGGGTTATGTTACCACATAGGTTGCCACCTAGACAATTTCAATCAAAACTCTTTTGCTTTAATCAATTTTAATTGAAACAATTAGTATTTGAAATAAATTCTAGCCTATTTATTTTTTCCTCTTTTATATGTTGAGTTTTGGCCAAAACCTTTATAGATCTCATGCTATCAATATCTCCTACCTAATTAAAACCTACAAATCCCTAAATATTCATAGTCATGCTTGAGACTTGTCCTCCTTGGTAGTAAATCAAACACTCTAATGTGTCTCTAAGACACTTAAATACTTAACCAGAATCATGTTGGTGATTTATCTTTCAACCTTCAATTCTAAGGAATAAACCAAAATGCCTAGATCTAGGGATCAAGTTGATCTATGAAAAGAGGCTAACTTATGATTAAAATGAGGACAAGAAAAGTTCAATTCAATAAGATTGGTCATTGTCTTCTACACGTTGAGCTCTACATGACTTTAGAGGGTGATCTTAATGAAGGTCTTAAAAAATGATATGGTTTTTTGAGGAAAACTACTATATAAACACAATTAGGTCCAACTAGCACAATGCATGTCATATAAATATTATCACTAACCCATATTGCACTAGTTTTATATAAATGTATTGTTGAAGATCTTAAACTTAAGTATTTGGTAAATTCACAAGTGTACGAGAAAAGGATTTATTGTTTAATAGGTGTAGGTATGATCCTTTGTACCTTTATGAGAATTGTGAATAAATACGTTACAAAAATTAAGTTGGATGATTTATGATTTAATTTTAAAAGTTGGGTTAGTTCTAATCTATAGAGATCAGTTCCTAATCATGTAGCAATGTAGTCAAACTAGAACTAACTACAATGATAATGTGATTTATAATTTTAGATAAACCTAATTCACTTGGGTCTATCTTGTAGAGCTTAGACCCTGAAATGCCTTCTTGCACTTATAATACAACCCAATAGTAATGTGAATAGGAATAAATCAAACAATCAGTGGATTCAATTGCAAATAGGCAATCAAATCAATAACCCCAATCCAATGAGCAAATAGGCCTATTACCAATTAAGCATGTGCACAATTTAAATGTGACTAGTCAAATAAGAACTCAAATCAAATCAATCAATTAACCTACTTTACCTCACCTGAAAACACCTAGGCTTACTCCATTGTCAAATGTAAGAATTGTGCTTTTTAAGTATGTATGTGGATTGCTCACAAACTTAGCATAACCTTGTTAAGAAAAATCCAGATGAAAAATGAGTATAGTTTGGTTGTCGATTTGAGGAGAGATTAATGATCAAAGGATGAATGATTTATAGTTTTTTAGGACATGAGATCTACAGTGTGAGATGTGAGATGAGATCAATGGATGAGGATTGATGAGGGATTATGATGATCATGTATGAAATATTCAATTTTCATTATTTAACCTTATTCAATTTGCTTAATTAAATAACCCTAAAGTTAACCCATTTGAATAGGAGTTAACCCTTAGTGAAGTGAAGGGTTAACTCAAATAATCATTTACCCATATTTCTATTTCCATTATAGGAAGTCTCAAACAATTTAAACTTACATCTCTTTACGAAATACAGAGAAACTAGCACATTTAAGGCAATCACGAGAAAATTCCTTTTTTTGGATCTACTAAATCTATATCTTTTTCATATTTCATTTACAATAAATTAATTGCTCTAATTGAAATATAATAAACTAAAATAACTATTTGTCTCCTCAATATAACAACTTCTTAATTTACTTTTAAATCGACGCAAATCCATGCAAGTAAACTCTTTCCATTTCCTAACCAAATCTTACATCTCATCCATTTTTCTATTTAGAATATGAAATCACTTTAATATAATAAAATATTGTTTTTCTATCCATTTTCCTATATACACTAATCAATCCGTTTTAAATCTCTATTCAATAATATATTGCATGCATCTTATTAAAATGAAATATGATAATGAATTTACACTTAATGTATATATATATATGCTCCATATTATATAGACACCAAATATATATATTAATAAATTTAATTATATATATTCTTTAATATTCCAATCACAACGATTAAATTGCACTATGGAAATAAATAAAAACATAATAAATATTTGTCTTTTCCAATATAATCATTTCCTAGATTTACTTCTAATACAACATAAACTATTGCAATTACTATATTCCATTTCTATCCAAAATCTATATCTTTTCAATTCTCTATTTAAAAACATGAATATCTTCAGAGTATAAAAAATATATTTTGGTTTAACTATTTAACCATGTATTCATATTGTTTCCAATTGAATCCCATTAATTAAACAAACACTCAAATATAAATATTCCTACAATTGTTCAATTACATTAACCACTACCACTTAACATGCACACATTTAAATACATATATACACTGTATATAATTTAAATGTTTATTTAAAAATTCACAAATAATCACATCAGAACTAAAACCATTTAAATACAAAAACATACATATAAAATACATATACCACAAGTAATTATATTTTAAGTTATCTACTGACATATATACATTTACAATGTATATTTTATTAAATATATAATTGACATGTACTAAAATAAAACTAATCAAATACTGATTATACTCCTAATAGAAATACACATGTATATATATACATTAGATATATTTTATTAAATAAATACATTATTTAATAAAATAGATTAGTATTCCATAAATAATTTCCCAAATCCTTATGCTATTCAAATATTTAAATAAAACTAGAATGTTTTAATATTTCCTTTCAAAATAAACAAATTCTCACCCTATAATTAGTACTCATTTTATTAATTATATATGAATACTTAATATCTAGAGATAATAAATATTATTAAATTTTCATTGCAATAAAAAAATGAATACATATTTTTTTTTATAAAACAAAACAATAAATATAAATATAAACCTAAAATCCTAATGGCGGACGGATCCTGCCTTGGTTCGAAGAACGCACGCCAAAGAAAATTAAGGGTTTCACCCTTTTTTAAAATACAAAGGAAAGGGAGAGTGGGGGTGTGGCTATACATTCGCCGCTCCCCAAACTCCCATGAAGGCGGTGAGGGGCGGTGCTGCCCTTGGCAGTGCTCCCTCCACACACTGTGTGGAGGGCACTGCCAATGGCAGTGGCACCTCCCACAAAACATACAGTGAAGGAAGAGGGGGAGCTGCGAAGGCCCTTTCTCCATAGTCGTCCCCTCATGGGGGCGGCGGTGGAGGCAACGCCTCCCATGCCTTCCCCAATAAATTCACAAAACCCTACACAGAAAAAAATAATAAAAAACGCGATTTTAATAAAATAAGAATTTCGAAAGTCCAACCCCATAACCATGGACGCTGTATGGACGGCGTATATAATTTTTAAACCAGTAATATATATACTTTTAAAAAAAATATTTTATATATATATTTTTATATATATATATGAGCATTCATATATATATATATATATAAAGGATATATATATATAATAAAGATTTCAACGTCAAGATAAATTGGGGAAATTTTGTGAAAATAATCACCTACAGGCAAAATTATAAAGCTTTTCCAGAAACAACACAAATTTCAAGAGACTTAAAACTAATTCTTTATAATCCATTTTTCTGAATTCTAAAATAATCAAAGAACAATTATATCAAAACAGATCTATATTAAATTTAGAAGTTTCAAACAAAACTCAAAGTTACTCCACCTAATTTCTACAGAGGGTTTTCAAAATAAATTTGATTTTCTATAGAGGGTTTCATTTTCTAAAAACATTCTAAATGCATTGTTCAATCTCTATGTTTGATTCCAATAACAAAATAATCAATCTCTTCAAATGATTTAAATTCAACTGAGGTTTTCACAATTTTCACAAAAACAAAAGTTGTAAATTTGTTTAATTCTTTTCTTCTAACAACAAATTTATTTTCTAAAACAGATTTAACAAACAAATCTTTAATCACTACTATTTTAAAAGTAACCAAAAAAGAATAAAACATAAAGAGGAAAACCTGGTTCAAGAAGCTACAGGAAAAGATTAATTTCTAATGCAAGCCTCCTCCAAAGATTTCTTGAATTTTCTTCAATCCTCTAACGAATCCAATCCAAGACCCAACAAATGCAAACAATCTTTCCTCCAATCAATTCTACAATCAAAACTTTCTTCAAACCCTTCTTATGCAAATTTTTCCAAAATTTCTTCTCTGCTGTAAAAATGAATTTTCCTAAAGATTTCTCTGCCCTAAAATTAAAACATGCATTCCTTATAAATCAAAAATACCTAATATAACCCTAATTCACATTACATACAAATTAGATATTAATTTCAATTTCAATTTCAATTTCAATTTCAATTTTCAAAAACCCACTTTCAATGCAATTTCAAATAATAAATTAATTTCCAAAGTTGCAACTAAGAATATGATCATTAGGATTTTCCAAGGTCTCTTTCACTAAAATACACTCATAAGGAGTGGATATGAAATTTTCTTAGTGTGCCTTGAAAGGTAAGGTACTCACATTATTTGACCAAAAATGAAAATCACTTTTAACCATCTCATCCAATGCTTTAATAATTTAAACAATGTGTATCCAAATATGAAAAACACTTTTATGCACTCTATGCAAAAATTTAACAATGCAAAAAATGTATATCAAAAAATGAAAATCACTTTTATCAAACTCATGCAAAGTTTTATGAATGTAAACATTGTGCATGCAAAAGTGAAAAGTGCTTTTATCCATACTATGCAAATTTTTAGAAATGTGAGCATTTTAAGATTTTTAGACCTAAAATAAGGTGATTTTCTGATTACACTATGCAATATATTGAAAATGAGATGTTTTAAATGCCATTTTGAATGTTGAAAATGTAGTGAATGAAGAAAAAATAATCTACATTTACTAAATCTGATGAAATAACAAATTAGAAAATTGAAACAAGAAAGTAACTACAAAAAATAGAGGCATAGAAAAGCATATTTAAACACTGGAAACTATAACTTCAAACTCCATAGGTACTAATATGATAGCAAGGGCATCTTGGTCCTATTGGTGAAATTTTGAGGTTCCAAAAACTAGAACAAACAACAAACAACAAAGAGAGTGTTTTGAGCCAGAAACCCATATAGGGACTAAGATGCTAGTAAGGGAATTTTAGTCCTAGTAGAAGGTTTTTGAAGAAAAATATTAGAATATGAGTTGCTAACAATGTTCCCATGTGGCCTATCCAAGGACTTGATGTTTAGAAATAGAAATCTGTGCAAATGAATGCAAGAAAAAGTGACTAATGACAAGCAATTGAATGCAAAGTTGAATGCATTTTTTTCAATTTTGAATGCAATAACAATGTTTTTAAATGTAATTATGATAAGTAACAATGTACTTTTCAGTTCTTCAATGAGGTAAGATGATGGAAGAAAGAAAAAATGCAACCTATATGCACTTTCACTAATGTAAATATGGGAAAACCTAGAAGCACTTTAACTAATGAAAGATGCAATGCAAGAATGAATGCGACCTATATCTAGGACCTTAGTGAACTCCAAATCAAAAAATTGAATATCCAAAATGTCTTATGGGTAAATTCCAACGAGATATTTCCAATTTGGTGAACTCTATGGCAATAAGGTCTTATGGGTAAATTCCATAAGACGAGGATTATTCCGACGAGATATTTCCAATTTGTATAATTCCTATTCAAACTAGTTCAAATGGTGAGAACTTGATAATTATTTCTTTTGAATTGAGAAGGCAACCATGCTTTGGCTTGAGAAAATAGTGAAAAATATTGAAGAGAGACTCAAATAATATTGAGACAATATATATTTGATAATTATTGGTAATGATTATTCTTGATATTGTAAGTTCTATATTTACCAAATAATGGAGTAATGAATGGAGGGAACCACTTATAGTAATATTCTTAGATTATTTATGATCATATATTTAGCATTGTGGGGACTGCTACCAACTCAACTACCTACTAAAACATGAGAGGACTTCTCAAAGTGTGGATTTTGGTGAGTTCAAGTAAAACTATAGAGAGGGATGGTTCCCTTGTTGCAATCACCTAAAATAAATTAAACTACTACTTTGTTGAGGAAAGGAGTAGAATAATAACTTGAAAATGAACCTACTTCCTACTAATGTGATGCACCAAATTACTACTAAGACCTATGCCACTATTTTGATATTATAGAATCATAAATTGTCAACCTTAACAATTTCACATTAGCTTTAGCTCCCACTTATGTGGTTGGACCTAATTATGCTAATAAAATTTTTATTTTGTGGTTTTTTTTGGAAATCATAATAGAATTGGGAATTAATATTTAATACTGATTTAGTTCAATAACAAAAGCCCCAAAATTGGCTGCATTTTAAATTTCATTTCCATTATTTTAACATTTAAAAATCTAGATTCATTTGTTCAACAATAGAGAACAAAGAAAGAAAGAAGCATTGAAATCATATTATATCAACAATAGAGAACAAAGAAAGAAAGAAGCATAAAAATATTGAACAATATCACCTCATCTTCAAGCCTCCATTGATTGACCTCTATTGGCCTTCTCCATCTTGCTACAAATTGTATGATTACCCTCAGATTGAAGTGTAACTATAACCTATGCCTATGACATTGAAGTATTGTATTCTCAAGTACTCAGAGTTCTCAAGCATGTTGTGTGTGTGAAATGACTAGAGAGAGGCCCTTTTTAAAGAATGTCACATTGAGAATAGATGGCCAAGATTAAATGTTTACAAAAATCTAAGATCAAAGGCCAAGATTCAATGTGATGAGCAACATTAGGGTTAGGGCAACATTAGGTCCAAATTAGGTCAAGATTTGAAATGAAGGGATGAGATTTAATTGGAGACAATTAGATCAATGGTGGAGAGTAAATGAGATAGAAAAAGAGGTAGTTGGAAAATCAAATAATAATAAAAATTATTTGATTTATGGAGGAAAGTTGATTTTTCGAATTAAATAATGGTTTAATTCATAAATGAGAATTATATGACAAAAGACAATAAATAATTATTTTAATTATTTACTTGTGGGATGAAAAGTGAGTTAAATGAATAATTTTATTTAATCGAAGGAGAAAAGGATAATGATCAAATTAAATAATTATTGGTAATTATTTAATTTGTAGTCGAAAATGAGTACTTAAATAAATTAGAAATTTATTTAATCATAGGAAGAGTAAATATTAGTTTGTGATGTATTGAAATAAATAAATATAATTTTTTTATTTAAATAAATTATCATGGAAGAATGTAGAACATGAATTAATCAAATAATTAGAAATTTTATTCAACATATCCACCAAGCGAAAATGCAATGCCTAATAGAACATTACATAATAAGGTGGTTCAAACTACATATAATAATGAGATTTTAATGATCCCTTTACATTTTGTTAATATGCTCGAAGTTGGCGAATCTCAATTCAAAAAAACAAATGGATGTGATTTTGGTATAAATGAGTTTGAAGAACAATATGATCAATTAAAAGATAATCAATTTAGTTCTTCTTATCTACTTAACGAATCACACAATTTAGAAGGAATTCACACACATAAAGAAATGTCTCAATATGAGTCTAATTTTACCATTGAACTCATAAATGCGTGTGTTGAAATTAATCATGCAAGAATAAAATATGAACTATATGCCTTAATGATTCAAGAGTTGTGTGAGATACATAATGACATCCTACAAGATCTATCATTTATAAAAAAGATTATACTTAAACATCTAGATCTTTAGAGACTTATGGTCAAAATACGTATCCCACACAGACTTATTGATTTAGGTCCACCATTAATTAATTAATTAAGCATAAATAGATGAGTTTGAATGTATTAATGACCATATTGAACATGCTACAAAATATGATTTGCATTAAGCAAGGTATTATTAAATATGTCACTATTTTTCTTGATCCATTGGATTATCCTAATACCCTCATGTCTTTAAAGTATGAAATTAAGTTGGGGGAATCCATTGAATTTTGGAATTATTTGGTTGAGTGCTAATAATTCCTTCATTGATTATTTCTTTGGTGCTTCTAATAAAGCCATGTGTATGAGATTTGGACAAAATCAAGGTATTTATTGTTGTGTTAATTAGATTTGATTCTACACAAGCGTTCATTTTAATGGAATTTGCATCCATTTTTTTTAAGTATTTATTTTATTAACTCTACCCTCCATTTTCTAATGATAAATTACTCATAATAGTGGAGTTATTAATAGGTGATATTATACAAATTTAACATTACTATACTTGATGTGCTTGGTCTTAAGAATATGGTTATAGGTTTTCTTCTTTGGGTTACCTAACACTTTTGCATACCAGTTGATGTTGGTTCTCTACAAAAGCATCCAAAGACACATTTTGTTGGCCTTCCTATTTGTATGGTGCACAACGAGTTTCCTTGTGCTTTTCTCTTGGAAATCACAAGAGAATTCTTCCCAAAATGTCTTATGGGTAAATTCCAACAAGATGTTTTGTGAATTGAATTAAGCACGTAAGATGTATACGATGGTACAGTCATACTGTGGGTTGTGTCACGCTATGGTTTTTGTGATCGGTTAAGAAAACATTCATTGTTAAAAAGTATATGTTTGGATATTAGATAAATTTAATTCATACTTACTGATTTACCCCTTGGATCTATCTTTTTCTTTTATTTAAAACCCATTGATTTATAGGAACTATTTTGATAGAGAGAGTCATAGCTTGAATCCTTTGTTACCAGCACAGGCCCCTTGAATATTACAGTTACATGAACCAATTGAGTGACATCAGACAGTTGAGAACCAACTACCAAGACCTTGGGAGTTAGGCTACTACATGTTGTCTTTCTCTTTTAGGAAAAATAGAGTAGAAATATTATGTTTTAATGTTGTTTGTGTCATTTTAACCATCAACAGGACTTTCTTCCCATAACATAGGAAAAATCGGCTATGCTTATTGAAGATACAATGGAAGTTAACATAGACACACCAGAGAATCCCAAAATGATTCTCTTGGCGACATCATTATCAGATGAAGAAAAACCTGAATTTAAACAATTCTTCACAGAAAAAAAAGTTAACTTCGCATGGTCATATGCTGACATGCCAGGGCTTGATCCGGAATTAGTTCTACATCATCTTCCTTTAATTCCAGGAATCAAGTCACTCAAACAAAAGTTGCGCAAGATGCACCCACAGATTGCACTACTTGTCAAGGCAAAACTAAAAAATTTATTGGATGCTAAATTCATAAGGTCAATTGATTATGCGGATTGGATATCAAACATTGTTCCTGTTACCAAGTCGAATGGACAAATCCGTATTTGCACGGATTTCAGAGATTTAAACAAAGCTTGTCCAAAAGATGACTTCCCCTTACCAAACATAGACATGATTGTCGACCTCATTGCAGGTTATGAGATGCTATCTCTCATGGATGGCTTTTCAGGCTACAACCAAATCAGAATTGCAATAAAGGATCAACATAAAACAACATTCACTTGTCCTTGGGGAACATACTGTTGGAACGTCATGCCTTTTGGCTTAAAGAATGCAGGCGCAACATACCAGAGGGCCATGAAATGATGCACATTCTAATGGAAGATTATGTGGATGACCTATTAGAAAAATCTTTGACAAGGACAGAACATCTCAAAGTCCTAGATAAAAAAATTTGACGACTTGGGGATTACAAGGTTAGATTGAACCCAAAGAAATGTGTCTTTGGAGTCACTTAAGGCAAGCTTCTAGGATACATTGTTTCAAGATGAGGCATTGAGGTTGATCCCGCAAAAGTAAAAGCAATTCTAGACATGCCTCCACCAAAGGGAATTAGTGAGTTGCGCACACTTCAGAGGAGATTGCAGTCTATTCGTCGCTTCATTACACAGTTGGCAGACAAGTGTCAACCATTCCAATATCTACTCCGCAAGAGAATTCCATTTGTATGGATAGATAAGTGCAACATGGCCTTTGACAAGATCAAAGAATATTTATTAACAGCTCCAGTATTAATGCCACCTATTGAGGGAAAACCACTGATTCTATATGTATCTACAACAACAAATGCACTGGGGGCATTATTGGCACAGAATGAATATGAAGAAAAAGAAAGAGACATATATTACATCAGTCGCACATTAATTGGATATGAGCTCAACTATACACCCATTGAACGGGCATGCCTGGCAGTTGTCTTTGCGGCACAAAAACTAAAACACTATATGCCAAGTCATCAAACACACTTGATAGCAAAGATTGACCCATTAAAATATCTCCTCAGTCGAGCAACATTGACAAGTCGCTTGGAAAAGTGGGTCATGATTTAAAGTGAGTATGACATACAGTATGTGGAGCGTAAGGCTATAAAAGGTCAAGTCATAGCAGATAGAAGGACAACCCATTTCTTTAATCATTATTAGCAAAATATACTAAGTGCATGAATTTACCCATAAGACATTTTGGATACTCAATTTTCATTATGAGTTAATGTGGTAACATAACCCCTCTTTTCAAACAAATTCAACAAAAAATTAACTTAAACTCCAAGCTACTCGTCAGAGTGAAGTGAACTTTTATAGCATCCAATTTTTTTAATAATTAATATTTAAAAAATAAATAAAGATGCTCGCATTTACACAAGATCGACTCAAAATCCTCCTTTAATGAAGGGCTAGGCTGTTTTTCAAATTTTAAAACTAGTTTTTTCGAAGTATGCGTAGGGTCACTCTCTCTATCTAGAAGTCCTCGTGAAAGTATAATAATTATATATGACCATGCTACTTTAATCTGATGTGTGCAACGATTGGATATAAAATAGCGAATTGTCTCATTCATTGTATTTGCCTCCTAGTTATCCGCCTTGTATATACCTAGTGCTACTAGTTATTGCAATTGAATGTGTGAAAAGCAACAATCAGAACCAGATAAAATATGAGATTATCCACATGAAAAACAATTATGGATGCCATAGTTGGGAATTATCTGTTAAAAGGAAGTTTAGTTCTGATCAATAGTCATGTGTCAAGCCAGTGTTGTTCTAGCAATGACTTCATTAATAAAACAATCAATATTCTTATCAGAAGATCCACCTTTCACCACTGCTTTCTTTGCTAATATCTGCCATTGCAAAGCATTCTTCCGCAACTCCAAACCTTCATCACTTTCCATAATTTTCTTAATAGACTTCTCCACCTCGTCCCTCCCAACTAGCCCATCCCCTATTTTATTCAATCTTATCCCAGTCTTCCACACCTCTTCAATATACATAGAGTTTGTTGTTTGATCGCTCCACTGAGAAATAGTTAGGGCAGGTAACCCTGAGCTGAGGCTTTCTAATGTAGAATTCCATCCACAGTGTGTAACAAACATACCCACTGAAGGATGATTAAGCACTGCCATCTGTGGACACCAAGGCACAACTTGCCCTTGATCTATAGTTTCCTCAAGGAAACCCTCTAGAAAATTATGTACACTGTTACTTTCTTCTTTGTTATCACTCGGACGAATCACCCACAAAAAGGAATGCTGACTGGCCTTCAGCCCAAGGGCTATTTCTATAATCTGCTCTTTGGAAAGGATGGCTAAACTGCCAAAGGAAACATATACAACACTAGAGGCTTCCTTTGTATCGAGCCACTCTATACAGTTTGCTGCTTTCCAAAGATGTGTTCCCACGTCTTGGTCTTGTGGATTGTTTCCATCAAGGAAAGCCAAGGGAACAAGAGGGCCTACTGTTCTTATTGGAGCGATTGAATCCATGGATTTTATCTCTTCTGTTTCCAGTTCATTGAAGGAGTTTCCCAGTATCCATGTGGCTTGAGAAACGGTTCTGAATTGGTCCAGCACTAGTTGCACGAATGATTTATATGGATTTGAAGGCTGTAAAAACGATGGCATATCTGATTGGCATAGTAGTGGAAGCCCTGGTATTGCTATAACATCTATCACATTCTCTGCTTCATCTTTTGCTTTCACTAAACAGTAAACACCAACATTATAAAGTGGAAATCAATATTAAAGATTAAGAAAACTGAGAAATATATGCTAATAAATGGCAGGAACAGAGTTTTAGTGAACTTTAATACCATACATATCTAATACAACATTCCCTTTTTCCAGGTAACCGGCGCCATAACAATTTGTTTTGAAATAATTTAATTTTTGAACAAATTCATTTCCGTTCTCGATTACTTGAGCAAGATACAACAAGCTTACACCTATCCAGGGAACATTAGGAGGGAAAGAACGTACAATCCACAATGAATGATCTTTGAACTAATAATTTCGAGAGAGACAATCGTGGCCAATTAATAGACACCAATAGTTTTCTAAATATTTTTAGTTTTCAAGTAGACAAAATAGAAAAATGAAAGGTTCTTAAGCAAGATATAGCTGTCATGTTAAGACTCGGAATATTGAGATTTTTGTTTTTTATTAAAAAAGCAGGGGAAAAAGCTTCTAAATCCAGACAAAGATGAAAAAACAGGTTTCAAGATCAACAGTTCAGCAACATCTACACAGACAAACCAAAACCATCAAACTGACTGTGCCACAGTCAATCACAAAACATATAATATCTGAAGAAAACAGCAAACAACCGTCAGAAAATTCATCGTCAGCAATTCACTGTCAGAAAATTAACCACCAACAATTCAAGTTGCAGGAAAATTCATCACCATGAATTACCTCAAGAAAGATTTACCACCAGCAATTCACCGTGGTGGAAAATTCATGGCATTAAAAGTTTGTGGCCGTGAATTGCTGATGGTGAATTTTCTTTGACATGAGTTTTTCATGGTGGTGAATTGTTGGCGGTGAATTTTTTGACAGTGAATTGCTGACAGTGAATTTGTCTGATGCCATACAGACCCAACAAGGATCTAGGCTTGGAGGCCTCAAAAACATGGAGACAAAAATCTAACTAATAGATTGAGATTTTTCTTAATTTCATAGAAATAAATATTTTAGAGGAACATTTATGAATGATTGATATAATTTTAAGGAATCATTTAGCAATATATTTAAAGATTATAATTGTTGTTATACAGAATATTCAATACAATCAGACTATCTCTAATGATTAAAAATATAAAACGTAAAATCTCACAGAAAGCTTATGAGCAAAGAAGATGAATCATATCAACTAGAAATCTATTTTATAAGCTGAAAAAATATTCGAACTTCAAAAAATATTTTATAATAATTCGATGAAAAAGCTATTTTCTTGATTGAAAAAAACTATTTTTATTTAAGAAAACATATTTTATAAGCTGCAAATAGTATCCTAACAAAAAACAATTGGTTTTATAAGCTTCAAAGAGTATTCTAACAGAACATAAGATAATCTGTAAATATTAGGATTAAGATAAACTTACCTAATCCTGCGTAAATATGATAATAGACGGAATAAAGTGCACAGGACTGCGTCCAGAAAAATGCTGATGGAACATTAAACTTGTCTGCAATATCAGGAACCCAATCCAGAAAAGAGTCATAAACAATAGAAGAGACTGTATCACCTTGAGAATTGAGTCTCTCTATCACTCCTTCAAAAGAAGGACCTCCGACCTTTCTCAACAAATCAATTGTCAGGTCTATATCTTTCGTCTCATCACCACCAGGAGAAAGCCCATCTGAAATTGTTTCAAATCTGATATCCTGCAAAGCAGTAGTCACATGAGCAGCAGCCCCATCCTGAGCTTTAATCATTCGCTCTCTAACTCTCTCTGTGGTGATGAAGGTCACATGGAGGTTTTTGTAGACAAGCCTCTTGGCAAACTCCATTAATGGATTCATATGACCCTGGGCTGGGTAAGGGAAGACCACTACATGAGGCCGCTTAATTATCTGTTGCTGACCCAATGACCCCATCTTTTAATGCAACTCAGGCTTCACTGTTCCATAATGACACCACTGCATTGTATTTATAATCAAAATGCAAGGGAATCGTACACCATGTGCACTGTTTTTGTTTTGAGATAAAATGACAAGTAATCTGATGAAAGTGCTTACGTAAATGTTAGAGCTTTGTCTTTCTTCTGTGTATGAAGTGAGCCACAAAATGGATATCTATGTGATGATGTTACGTGAAGAGAATAATAAAATCGTGGTAAGTGTTATACCATTCAATTGACGGTTCAATATCATGAACGGCGTCCGCTAAAGTTTCGCAATTTTTCACGCATACGATAGTAAATTTCCATTTAAGAAAGAAGAGAATATAATAGTTTATATGTAATATTTAGATGAAATCGATATTCTGCTTAGAAATTTAGATATGCCCGCTTGTGTCGGCTAACAGGTCAGTATGTTCATGAAGATACCAAAAGTAGAAATAAAGAAATTCAGATATGCCCGTCTGTGTCGGCTAACAGGTCGGCACGTTCATGAAGAGACTAAAAGTAGAAATAAATGGATTCATGTGCAGTGTTTGGTATGGGAAGGTGAAGTGGTTGGAAAATATAGATGGTACTAGCAGATTTGATTATTCTCTATTTAATTTTATATGGGTTGAGGGCAGTTCACGTTGGTGAAAGTTATAATGATATGTGTTGGGATTTCACTTCGTTCTGTTTATCAAATATTAAATAATCTAATGCTTTCGAAAAATAGACCATCTTAGATCAGATAATATGATCATTTTATTCTATCTTTAAATTATCAATATCTTAGATCATTTTCATTCCAAAAAACAATAATTTGAATTCTCATTTTTTAATTAACTTTTATTTTAAATCCTTACTAGTATTTAGTTCCATCAAATGTATTTTACTTAAGAATATGTGAACACTTTTTATTTTTTTTCTTAATTCTATCATAAATGTATACTAGATTTAAGTTTGTTTAATTTTAATAAAATTAATTAAAAAATAAAGCCACTTAAAATCTTAAGATTTTTGGAATACATTAATTAGAATTATTTATTTTTATATAAGTATATGTTAAGATGATTTTTTATAAATTAATTATAATTAATTTGTATTAATAATTAGATATTAAAACATTTGTATGTGTAAAAAGGAATATAAGATTTTCTTAGCGTTAACTTTTTTATTTATTTTTATTAGACTGTAGGAATTGAGTAGCACGACCCCCTTTCTTAGGATTAATTTAGGTTAATTAGATAAATTTATTTTATTTTTTTCAAAGGATTAATATGAAGAAAATCATATTACACAACATACATTCCTCAACATAATTTAGTTCTGAAAAGATGAATAGGATGTTGGTGGGAGTATTAGTAATATTCTCAATGGGGTTAGATTGGAATATGGGTTTTGGATAGAGGTGGTTAGCACAACATGTTACATAATTAATTAGTCAAAAAAATTAGTGATAAACCCTCACTTTAACATCTTCATGTGTTTAAGAAGAAGTTGAAGTTGGGTTATAAATCTATGAAATATATCTTCATCCACCAAAGTAGTGATGTGAAAGGGTGCAAAATTTGGGATCTTGTGACTAGGAAACTTCTACATACTCAAAATTTAATCCTAAAATACATGAAGCATCCTTTTATAGTTAAGAAACCAAATGAATTGAAAATTCTATGATGTAGTAACATATAAAGATGATACAATTACACCTATGACTAAATCAAAGGTTTGAGATAGGCTAGATGAGGAGAAAATCTTAGAGAGTTCCAAATAGGAAGAACATTCATCTCAACTTTGGGGACGTCCACTGAGCAAAGGAGGAAGCTAGAGATGTATAACACCCTTAATTTCATATGTTCTTTTTCTTTGATTATTTACATTGATGAATGCCAACCTATGAAAGAGGAAATAGAGGTATACCCACAATAGTGTGTCCCACTTGCGAGACAATAGAAATTAACTTGGATGAGGAGAAAAAATAGAAAAAACCTTTGATCAAAGTTTTTTCTTTGAACAAAGGTACCTTTATTGAAAGGAACCTTCATTGGTAATAGTAATGGGTGAATAGAGATTAATTTTTTAGGTCTAATTAGACTTGGATATGAACTTGAGGGTTATGATATTTATTTTAAGTGTGGAGATTAGAAGAGAGGGCTAACAAATGAATTTTATTTTGATAGACTAAGCATCTTGATTATGGGTTGTAGCATTTTATCATGGCTAGTGGAAAACTAATGAGTAGCTATTTTAGAGGGGACAACATTATTAATCAAGCAGTGCTCATCTACATGCCATTAGATTGAGGATGTTCCACATGTGTTCCTTAAATAATTGCAATTAGTAATTTGATGCATGTTATCGTATATTTCAAACTAAAAACTGTCCAATTAGTGAGATTATTAAGTCATTTCATGGCTAATACTAGTTGGTTCATTGGGTACTAGTGAATGTCTAAAAATATTTATGCGGTACATCAATATACTTTATATGTTATTTGGGAGGTAATTTCTCAAAGAACCTGCAATACTTATTTGAGATTGAGGGGTTTGTAGAAACAAATTAGATGGGAGATGACTATATAGAGTATAAAATCGATGCCTAGTAAAGCCCAAATTTTTCCCAAAATATTCATGCAACATCTTCCACCCACAATATCATAAATATATTTTTCATTTTAATATATTAAAATAAAGTATGTAATTTGTATGACATGCAACCTATGTCTCTGTCTATCTAAATATGTACTCCTTATTAGTTTGCATATATGTCATGAGAATCCTTTATGTAGGTAATATATGTAGCATTGGATCTCATAGTGTACTAGAAACATTTATTTAGAGAATAACCACTTTACATATTAAATTTTATGATTTCTTAAAAAAGATATATTATTTATTGTTTGAATGCACCTAATAGGATATTTATACAACTTTAGTAATATTGTACTAACTTAAATAGTAACATGTATAGTGTAACACTGCGCCTTTGGAGACCTAGAATCTTAGGATGGTGGCCCATGATATGGACATCATGGAAATGGAAGTGGTTGAGACCTTGAAGTCTTTGGGTTAGTCTTGGTTCTGTTTCTGCTGTCGTTGGTCTTTTGCTTTCCTTTTACTAGTGTTTTGCTGCTGGTTGTTGGTCTTTTTTGTTTATCTTTTATTTGCAGTCTGTCTTGTCTAAGATTTACTATTGATCTATCTTTTCGTGGTTTGTAAACTTTGTGGTTTCAGGTCCCTATAAAACCCATTTTTTCCTCTATCAAAAACATGTATAGTGTAACTAATAATTCAAAGTAAAACTATAATATGAATTATTGAGTGTCAAGTGGTTAAAATGATGTAACTATATGAATTTAGAGGTTAACCCAAATAAAGTTGATACAAGTGACTTTGAAATTATGTTGTGTTGTAATATGATTTCTTGTTTTATTGTCTCTATATTCCTAGTTAGCATGTGGATGAGATTAAGACACCTTTAATGGTGTATGTTGACACAAGTGAATTTGAAAACATGTTGTGTTGTAATTTGACTTCTTCCTTATAGTTTATCATTTTCTACTTGGGTCCATTTTATTATGCCATCTTAGTTGTGAACCCTTTGTATATTATTTCTTTCAACTTCTATGTCCATGCATTTAACTTACACCTTGTTTATTTTTCACACAAATTCAACTTTCTATCTTTTGTTTCATGTTTTTCTTCCTCACTTGGGCAAGATAAATCAAGTAGGCAACCTATGTGGAAAATTAAAATAAATAAAAAATAGAAATGTGAGATAAAATATAGTGTACTCAAGGTTCGAGGGTCTAATTAAAGACTATCAAACCTTGTAACAAAATGAAACACTATAACTCAACACACAACAAAATGAAACACTATAATTCAACACACAACAAAATGAAACATTATAATTCAATACACAACAAAATGAAACACTATAATTCAACACAAAACAAAATAAAACATTATAATTCAACACATAAAAATATCATAAATAACACAAAAAAAACTAATTTTATTAACTCAACAAATAACTTATAAACCTTAGAACACACTAGACATCAATCTTTTATTTATAAAATATACATTAAAATGAAATGGTTTGATCATTATTAACTTAATTTTTTTACTATGTAATCATATTAAAATTGAATTAATATTTAATTCAAAGTCAGGAAGTCTATGTAAAATCTTTAAGCCATTACCATTAAAAACATATGGGATGTAATTTAAATTACTATGATAACAATCTGACACTTTTAGCCTTTTTTTAAGTCTTTGTCATAGGAAAGGCTTATGTGGTCCTCTTCGTTTCTTAAAAGCTGTCATGGATGTTTACAGTTTCTAAATGCCATTTACCTCTACAGTCAGATGAAGCTTTTAACCAGTTCCACGACGTCAGTTCCAAAATATTTAGTCATTTAAAGTTCTTTTACTTCTATAATCAGGCAAAACATATTCATTGTGCAATGTAATTGAGGTATTGTTGTATTTACGAGCCAATAAATATTATTGATAATGTGTTGTGATTGCAAGAAGAATTAGATCAAGTGTCTTCCTACTGTATATCTCCACCATAACAGAGAACATCCACGTCATATATTCTGTCATGTAACAGTTTCTGTTGATTTTCCTATGTTTCAGTGAAAAACTGTAGAGAAGCGGCCCCTCTTGTTCTGCAACAGTACTGTGTTTACGTAAATTCTGTCATAATATCATTTGTCTTGTCGCTGCAAAACGAATGACAATGCACATGACAATCAGTAGCCTTCACGTTTAACTTATTCACAGAAAATGAAACTCTGGACTTTTTGATCTGAGAAGAGGAATCTTTTGTTGAATATAAATATATAAAGGGAAGTTTTACTGGGATCAGAAGACTTATTAATAATTTTATAGTCTTCATATTAGATATTCCATGTTTCTTTTCAATCAACTATAAATTGTCCTTTCAGTTGATGAGTATTATTAAATGGATACAGAAATTTACCCAATGGGTAGGGTTGACGTTAATTCTATCTCTTCCCATGGTCTGAGTTGAAGACCCAAAGATTGTTGATTCTCTATCACTTCAAAACTAGTTTCTCGTGTGGTTTGAAACAAGACAAATGAGATTACAAAAGCATTGACGTCGGTTGCACAAGATGAGGTGCAGCTTCTCTACCTTTTTCAATTCAAACACGGAATATCGAAAAGGACTATTAAATGACAACATATAACGTGGATGGTCTCTGCTGAAGTGAATATGTTCGGTAGGAGACACTTTATATCATTTCTATTGCTTAGATTTTTGCAATAACAATATATTAACTAGGAGTTGCATGCAGTGATATGCAACAATGAGTCGATAGGTGGAGGAATAATCATCATTACTATACGGAAATCATACAACAATTAATATTGATGTCAATCGGCATTTAATTTCACTGGCCTTCTTTATCGACATGCCAAATGATTTTAATATAAAAATAAAAAAATCCACCACCTTTTTCCGACTCCACCCATCCTATCCAACTCCACCCATTCCCAAAACACATAGGTTACCATGAGAAGAACCATTAGTGTTAATTTTGAAAAAACTCAAAGGAGGAGGAGATCATTTATCTACTCTATTCACTTTATTAAAATATTTGAGCCTAGAAGTAGAAGGAATAGATCCAACCAAATGACTCAAATTCATTTATTATAATATTTTAATATCAAAGGGATAAAAAACGTTATCCATAGAACACTTAGCTCAAAAAATTTCTTAATGACTCCAAAATATTTTGTAAAATATATTGAATGAGACTTTTATGACCATGGAAGACATTAACAATATCCTATTCCATAAAAATAATAGAAGAAAATGTAGTACACCCCAAACTAGCTCAAAACTTAGATAAGTAGCATGCACAAGAGGATTGCTCTAGATGTGCTAGCATTGCATCCAAAGACCCTTGGAGAAAGAACCCTAAAAGAAAAGATGAGTGACACGCTATTCATTATCACAAATAACACATTTGGAGGGACCTTGGAAACCTCTCATTCTTATGTTATCTTATATGACATTTATTTTAGATTATTTGTCATAGAAATAAATTATATTTAGGTGAACAAAATTATTCTAAATCTTTTTTCACCTAGAAAAATCTTTGTACTTATTTTTTTAATGGTCTAAGATCTAATAACCATGTGAAATTGAATAAAATCCTTGGGGATCACATTCCTAATTAAGATTGATTGTCCCATCTAAGGAATAAAATGGTCACCCAAGAAGAATAGAAGATAGGTTTTCCCAATATCTTAGATCTCCTCCAAGAGGCCAACAACTAGAATCCTTCCAAGAATAAATGTGAGATTACCCCACCAAAGAAAAATATTTAAAGTTGGAAACTTTAGACCAACCAACTTGTAAAAAAAAAACTCAAAAAGAAGAACTGAGGGGATGTAAGAATTGGGGGATAGGAATGTTGGTATAAATAGGTGTTCTACCTATCTAGGTCCTATTTACATGTTAAGTCCACTTAGGTCCTAGGAGGGAATATTTCTAGATAGTGTTAGTCGTCACTAGATCTTATCCTATCTTTTTGACACAAAATTCTTGTGTCCTAGATCATTTAATATAAATTTTGAGATAGTTCTCTCATTATACAAGATTAAGACACATGCCAATATCTTTTCTAATCCTATCTTACACTTTACCTTTATAAGAAAGGTATCATTTGTACATTATTAATAATTTAGTTTAGTTGAGACAGTCCAATATATCATTGCAATCTTGAGTATTGTGTATAGGCCATACCTTGCATCGATTATCGCAAATTCATGTTCTTTCTTTACCTTATTATAGAAGGTTGGTTTTTATTTTTGTAGGTGATCCTAGAGGCTTAAGACCTTGAGTGACTCTAGCATGGTATCAGAGCTTTAAAATTGAAAAACCCTTCCAAGCTTTGATGTTGATTCGAGCTTAAACTTTTGCAGGTTGTGCATTGAGGAAAAATGGACCTACGATTGAGTCTAGAAGGCCCCAAAACCCTTATTTTCATCTATAACACTTCATTTTTTATGCTAGAATTTTTTTGGTGATTTTTTATTTTCAGCTGACTATCTTAAATTGACATCCAAACAATTGTCATCAAATATTATGTTAAATTTGACGGGCAAATGACCATCAGTCATTGTCTTAAATTTGATAGTTAAATGACCATCGTCCGTGTCTATCTTAAATTTGATGACCAAATGACCATCAACATGTCACTCCAATCCACCCCCTCTTCATGAATAGTTTTTAGTTTGCAATCCAACTTCAAATAGTCATAACTCAATCATACACACTCCTTTTTATGAGATTTTTTTTTATTTGGGGTGGAATATCATGCTCTACATAGTAGGGCTTTTTCTTTTTTCTTTTAATCTCTAAATGTTCCAATAATTATAGATTATCATAGGTGTTACTAAGCCATTGTTAGTTTAGGAACTTTTGGGGCCCTGTTCTTGCTCCTATGATAACATTTTTGAGTGATTTTTTTTTGAAAATGCATAATTTTTTCATTTACTTTGTAACAGTGTGATCAGATTGATCTCATTCTATGTAAAAATTTTACTATGATTTTGTGACCAAATTTGGAATTTGTAAGCAATAAAATCAAGTCTACTTCAATGTTTTTGGAAATTGGCACATGTAATCACAACAACTTTAAAGTGCCACATTGTATTATTGGGGGGTTATCATGATTGAATAATTATGGATTAATCTTGTTCTTTTATTGTTTTTAGTCCCTTGGTTGGTCTATTGTTTGATAAAATTTGAGAAGTTTATCATGGCTATCACATTGCATACATCAATGATTGAATTGAATAGGAATTATAAGGCTTGGTGATATGGTATGATAAGTAATTTTAAATATCTTAACCTCTTGCCCTAATTAGATATGAAGTGGTTACTAAACCACCAAATCATTGGGAAAATAGAGAATGGTATGTTAAGACTAGTTATATTCTAGGAACTATATGTCTTAATGTTCATACTAACACAAGGGATATCCTCTAACATTTTAAGTATCCTATTTATTCTTGGATGAAAATTTGGTTCATGTATGGAAATCCAAATAATGATCCTCTCCTAGATGATCCTATTTTGGATACGAAAACTCCCTAGATTTTTAAGATAACATTCCATATGATTAAGATACACTAACAATGCTTAATTATTGGTAAAGTATTGAACATCAAGGGGCCATCATATCTTCTACTCTTCCTTCAAAGACTTCATGTACTCCAACATCAAATAATGTTCACACTCAAAAATCTTGTGTGGATACATCATTTGGGGATAAAAGTGTAGTCCTATGTCATGCATTGTAATCTCATCTGCTCCATCTTCTCTTGCATTTGATGATGCTCCTATTGGCACATTTTTGGCCTCTTTCACTTTAGTGCAATAGGAGCTACATCATCTTCTAGCTACATGTACTTGGGATGTATAATTGATAGATATTTATAGTGTATTTTTTAAGTCCCAAATTTCAAATTTGGGAGAATACATCATTGATTGCATACACCTTCTGTTTGGTGGAGATGATCCTTCTTCAGTTGTTGTGATGAAATAATCTTACCCTCTTGTTCATTCTCTACATGATAATCTTTGTAGTTTTATGTGAGTGTGGATGATTTTGGAAAAAACTTAGAGGAGGCTTATTTTTCTTTAGAGGAGGCATCTTTGTCGTGGGTGTGTGTTCTACATTCATCTCTAGGAGATCTAGGATTGAAAACTTTAGTTTTGTGGCCTAGAATACCTATTTGGAGTTCATGTCAACATTTAGTATCGACATGAATACACTTGAGCATAGTTTCAGATACTTCACATATCTTTCTTCTTTCCACATCTTGCTTTCAAGAATGGGAAGACATCCTACATATCATCCTATTTTTATTTCTTCCTAAGGAGAGGAATGTTTTTTGACAAGATTGATTCATAGCATTCAAATTTGATCTTCTACCATTGCATGAGACTCACCATTGAGGGGGGATGCATCATCTCTCTTCTTCTCTCTTATGGGGTGTCTTTTTCATTGGATTTTTTTTTGTCCCTCTCATTCACCATTGAGAGAATTATAGTATATTTTCTCTATAAATTCGGGAGGAGTTTTATATCACTAGGTTTTCTCCTTTTCTCCATGCGTGACAGATTGCATTTGCATTTATACATGGCTACCTAACATGGCCTTATAATTGAGACCCATCCATGCATCCTTTCATAATAATAATGTCTCCCTATGTTGTACTTAAAGGGGGTTGTTGGTGTAAATAGGTGTTTTACCTATCCAGGTCTTATTCACATGTTAAGTCCACTTAGGTTATAGAAGGAAATCATTCTAAATAGTGTTATTTTTCACTAGATCTTATCTTATGTTTTAAAAATTAATATTTTGTTGAGGCCCGTGATTCTTGTGGAATTTTTGTTATTTCTAGACCCTTAGCATGGCGAGATTTCCCCTAGCTCAAGAAAATTGAGGCAAATAGAGGTTTGTTTTATCTTTGTGTAGGTCATGATTTTTCTTGAGGGTGGTTTGATCTATCTCTACTCTTCACAAGCCATGTATTTCCCTCTTTGAAGGCCATGAAATACCCTCTTTGTTGAGTAGGGGTTGGGCATGGCAAGGGGTGGCACCACTGCTCATCCTCTAATTTTGAATTGGTGAAGAGGTGGGCCATCTCAAAATTAAGACCCTAGTCATATGGTATTTCAACCCTTGGTTCTTTCCAACCCAAGGGGGCTTAAATTTGTCTTTATTTTTCTCCTTCTTTTTTAGTTTTGGTGCAAGAAATTATTTTCTAAAAATCTAAAAAATATTTTGCAAGAAGGCAAGTTAAATTGTAAAGGTGTACAATTTGAAAGCTTCATAATGTTTTCTCGGTAGCTTGGATTTGAGTATTTTTTTCATAGAAGTGCTTTTTTTTTCCATGAATCCAAAGAGCATAATATTACACTTATACTATAAAGTGCTTGTTTATGCCTCTTTTGGGTTAGTTACAAAGTGCTCCTCCTATAAAGTGTCAAATTGGAGGGGAAACAAATAATCAAGGGGGCTTTTGTTTGTGGTATATTTTCACACTTCCTCGAGAAGTGATTTTCTATGTTGTGTTTTCCCTTCACTTCTTCATGTATTTCTATGATCTTCATTTTTGAATTTCTACAAATAAACTATCTAAAGCTTAGCAACATGGAGTCTAATGTTACTATATTACCCCTAACATCTTTCAATTACCATGATTAGATGATGAAAGTAATTATTTTTCTTAAGAGAAAAGGTTTATATAGAGTAACTATGTCAACAAAGAAAGAACCTACAATAACCAAAGACACAATTTTTTAAATAAGTCTGATCAAGCATTTGGCTTCCTCTGTTTAATTTTTTTTGTTGAATTGTTGCTCCATGTTGATAACTTGAAAATGCCCGAAACATTTTGGGAAGCTATAAATAAACTATTTGGTAAAATAGATGAACTTAGAATCCATGAGTTAAAAAATTCAGATCTTAGGTCTTAGTCCTAGGATGTTTTCAACTTTACAATACTTCTTCACTAAATTTAAATCTTTAAAGTTGTAGGACAAATTAATCCTTTCTATACTTTCCAGGCTAGGTCCAATATTTTTTATATTTTTTTCAACTTTCTACTCTACTAAATGGGCTCTTGGAGCCTTATGGTCAATGCCCACACTTAATAACTTTATTGTTGATCTCACAAGGGAGCAAGAAAAATTAATTAAAATGGGAACTTTTAAGTCTACTAAGCCTCAAGCCCTACTTGTAAGAAATGAAACACAACAAACTTCAAAAGGAAAGAATAACACTAAAAAGATAAGTTAAGAAAGAATGGAATTTTGACAACTCAAAAATGGAAAACTCTTCTTAAAGTTAGCCAAATACTAAGAGAGATAAATGTGCCTTTCATAAAAGACTTGGACATGATGAACATCAATGCATGGTGAAACAAATTGAGTCTCTTCAATATATTCTCAAAAATAATAATATAGGTCTACCTGATTCTATCAAGGAATCTTCCTCAACCTAGGAAAATACTAATGACAAAGAGAAATCAAAGGGAAAATCCTTATTTTATACATCATTGGTAAAAGGGAGAGGTTTTGTTGAATTTGAAGGAGGAAATTTTTCAAATTTTCTAAGTGTTCCTTTAATATCAACTAATCCCCTTTCAATATATTAAATGACACATTTAGGTAAGGGGATGAGAGTACAATATATTCAATAAAAATGCATTACTAAGTTTTAATAGGAAGTTTCTCTAAAAGTTTGTGAATTTCATTCTCATTAGTTATGCCACATCCTTTTTAAGTTATAATCTTAAATCCTTCGCCATAAGTCTCTTCTAGATTGATGGGAGTCTTGGTCACTTTGTTAACATAGGATGGATAGCTATGCACTTGATTAGATGAGCTAGGTTAACTCATTATTAGAATTTTATGATTATTTTGTGACTCAATTTCAAGATGTAGAAGACCAAACATCTCAATTTGTGTTTGTTGTTTCATAGAAGGATAAAGGGATCATGCATTATTCTCAAGATTGTCAAGGAAAGATTTGTTTGTGAACTCATGCATGTTAGCATCATCTTCTCCAATGAAGTCAACTTCATGAGGACACACATTAGAAGTTGGTTGAGCATGGTTAAAGTCAATTACATTAGGATCATTACCAAAAAAACAACTTGAAACATCATCCAAGGAGAACAAGGGCTTCCATATATTGCTAAAACACTTGTCCATTTTCAGATTTTGAGATTTAAAACAAGGTAATTTTCTTATTACACTATACAAAAACCTATAAAATAATGTTTTGTAAATGCAATTTTAAAATCACACAATGCACCAATTTTATCAAATGAAGCTAGATATGACCAAATTGAAGAAAACAAAAATTGTAAACAAAAATAGAAATCCAATCACAACAAACAAAAATACATAAATTAATGTTTTAATGCCCAAAAAATCAGATTATGACCCTGATCAAGGACTCATTCGCCCTAGGGATAATGGATTCTAGGTGAGGGTTTTAAAACAAGTTTTTATAGACTTCTGAGTTAATCTCAATGGTTTCGAGATTCAAATCTGATACAACAAGTTACCATTTTTTTTTTTAATGAAATGGGGACTGAATGCAAATGTAAAGCGTGACAAAATGACAAACTAGAACAAGGTGATCCCACAATAGTGGTTTACAATTTTTGGGCAAATTAGACACTGCAATTATTATTTTTAAATAAATCTTCACTTTCGAGCTCTTGTAGTGGCTAAACCGAGAGGAAATTGGAAATGATGCAAACTAGAGTCTCATCACATTTTGTCTGCAGATTCTAAAAATATTTTTTTCAAAATTTTTGGAATCAGATTGCATTTTTTTTCCATCTCCCACGAAAACTGGTTTTTTTCAGAAAATAACTTTTTAAAAAAGTGACACTCACCGTATACAACATAACTTTTTTTGTATGAGGGATAAAATTCTAATTTTTTCGAATTTAGATTTGTAACTATGATATCTAGCACTTTCATTTGGTCTCATAGTTTTTTATTGAATATTTTTTCCTTAATCAAGTTTCAAAGTCAAACCAATTGCAATTCAGACATAGGCGGACTGTATACAACATAACTTTTTTTGTATGAATCAAAATTCTATTTTTTATTTTTTAATGGATCAAGGACATCAATACCCAGCCTTAACATAAATTTTAAAAATTTATTTTGATAATCTACTATTTTTCCACATGTGCAGACCAAATATTGTTATTTTCAGTGAAAAGCCTATGTTTAATAAAACTAAAAAATAAAATACATAATAAAAGCAAATCATAGTAAAATTATATTCGACGGATAGCTCATTCTGAGGACTATCATTATCTAGTTGGGTTTCTAAATTTTTCTGCATTTTCATTTTCAAATTGAGCTTCGAACGACAATTTTTTACAAAATAAATCAAATTTTTGAGGAGATAGGGGGAAAAGGGTGTTCGACCGAACCTCTTAAAGGGGTTTGGCTGAACCTAGGTTTGCTTGAACCACTTTAAAATAATGAGCTAAATTTAGGGGGTCCGAGAAAATGACAGGGTTTTTTTTTTAAAATCCCTATTAAGGGGGTTCGACTAAACCATAGTTCGCTCAAACCCCTTTATTTTAATATTTCCACTCACATGTCAATGGGGTTCGAGCGAACATAGGGTTCGGTCGAACCCTATGGTTTGACCAAACCATGTTAAAGGTTCGGTTGAACAATTTGGTTTGGCCAAACCCCTTCACTTTGTGTAGAGGGAAAAAATGACTTTTCCCTTCCTCCACAAATGTGTTCACCACTTATGTGGGTTCACCCAACACCTAGTTTGATATGAAATTTTGTTTCAATTTTCAAATGGAATTGAATATTATGAACTATAATTCTATGTAAATGATGTGCAAGATGATTGATTTTTTTGTATTTTTTAAATTTAAAGAATGAAAAGATGCAATCTTAAAACCCTTAAATAAAATGCAAAGTTAAATGCAAATGAGGCACCCTAAATAAAATTGGAGAAATGGGTCATTTTGGTGAAACCCCCTTTCATAAAATCACATTTCCCCCAACACTAAACCTTTTTTTACCTTCATTTCATGTAGGATTCACCATAATGAAATGAAAGAAAGAATAGGCTTGGTGTTGGGGGAAATGTGATGTTATGAAAGAGGGTTCACCAAAATGATGTATTTCTCCAATTTCATTCAACGAAATGAGATCCAATGAATGAAGTGACTATCAACCCTTAGGAAAGTCAAATCAAGGTATGAATACAAAAATTTCCTCTCTATGCAAGGACAGAGGTTAAAGCTAAATAACACTTTGGATGAAAAGAACAAAACCATAAAAAAGCTCCAAAATGAAAGCTATAAAATACAAATGAAGAATAGTAATCAAATATGATAAAAAATAAATCAAAACACCGATCTAGAAAGAGGAAAAAAATGTATACCATTCACCAAAAGTCACTTTTTGAAGCTCACTAAGGACTCATTCACCCTATGGAGAATGTGTCATGGCTAGGGTTTTTGAAAAATTCTTTTTGGGTTCTCTTATGTTGTGTCTGCACTCCCGAATTCTTGATTCTTACTTTCAGACAATCGAAAATAAATTTTGTAGAAGAGTTTATGTGAAATGGAAAATTTTCTTGCAACTTTCTTCAATTTTTCTCTTCAAAGGATCTTTCACCTAAAATCTACAATCACACATCAAAGAGAAAAAGAATGTTTGTTAGGTGAATGGGGGTTTGCCTTAGTCAAACCTCCATTTTGGTAATTAAACCTTGAAATGAAATAGAAAAGCATGAAGGAATAATGAATGAACATAAATTTCACAACTCACCAAACCTTATTTAAACCTTGGATTGTAGATCTACAACTAGCATGAATTGGCTTCAATGGATATGCACATCTTGATCATGAAACTTGTTTTGAATCAATGCTTAGGTCAATCAAATCAATGTATGAATCATTTTATCTAAGTTTGAATCATTTAATTTTCTGATTTTGGAGTCCTCTTTCACCCTAGATTTAGATCTTGCAATTATTTGCATCTCTTTGCATTCAATCGGGTCTCATTTAGGGTGTCTTGTTTTCATTTAACTTTTCATTTCATTTAAGGGTTTTAGGATTTAATCTTTGCATTATTTAAGTCTTAAAGGTACATATTGTTTTCCCTTTCTAGATTTTCATTTTTATTACCTAAACTCAGAGCAAGGTATGAACCAAAAAATGGCCAAGGAAAACCCCATTCACCTAACAAACAACATTTTTCTCTCTTTGATGTGTGATTGAAAATTTTAGGTGAAAGATATTCTGAAGATAAAAAACTCAAAGAAAGTTGCAAAGTTCTCAAATTTGCAAGAAAATTTATCATTTCACAAAAAATATTCTACAAAATTTATTTCTAGCTATCCAACAATGAGAATCAAGAATCTGGGAGTGCAAACATGACATAAGAGAACCCATAAAGATTTTCTAGGAACCCCAACCATGACCCATTCACCATAGGGTAAATCAATACTTAGTGAGCTTCAAAAGGTGAATTTTGGTGAAAGGTACACATTATTTTCCCCTTTCCAAATCTACCTTTTCATTACTGTTTCTATCATATTTGATTACTGTTCTTCATTTACATTTTATAGCTTGCACTTTTGGAGTTTTTTTTATGGTTTTTGATCTTTTCCTTCAAAGTGTTATTTAGCTTTTACCCCTGTCCTTTCATAGAGAGGATATTTTTTATTCATACCTTGATTTGACTCACCTAAGGGTTGATAGTCACTTCATTGTTTAGATCTGATTTCCTTGAATGAAATTGGAGAAATAGGCTATTTTGGTGAACCCCCCTTTCATAACATCACATTTCCCCCAACACCAAACCTATTTTTTCCTTTGTTTCACATTGGGTTCACCACAATAAAACAAAGGAAAAAATATAGGTTAGGTGCTGGGAAAAATGATATTATGAAAGGGGGGTTCACCATAATGACCTATTTCTCCAGTTTCGTTGAAGGAAATGAGATCCAAACAATGAAGTGAATATAAGCCCTTAGGTGATTCAAATCAAGGTATGAATCAGAAAATTTACTCTCTATGCAAGTATGGGGGTAAAAGCTAAATCAAATTTTGAAGGGAAAGGCCAAAACCATCAAACAAACTCCAAAATGCAAGCTATAAAATACAAAATTAGAGCAGTAATCAAATCTGATAGAAACAATAATCAAGAGGTAGACCTATAAAGGGGAAAACAATGTGTAGCTTTCACCAAAATTCAGATTTTTAAGCTCACTAAGAATTCATTTTCCCTATGGCGAATGGGTCATGGCTAAGGTTCATAAAAAATGATTTCTATGTTCTCTTCTGCTATGTTTACAGTCCGAGATTCTCGATTTTCACTATCAAACAACTAAAAATAAATTCTAAAGAAGAGTTTCCATGAAATGAAAACTTTTCTTGTGACTTTGACAACTTTGCAACTTTCTTCAATTTTTCTCTTTAGAGGATCTTTCACCTGAAATCTGGAATCACGCATCAAAGAGAGAAAAAATTTGTTTGTGAGGTGAATGGGGATTTTCCTTTGTCAAACCCCATTTTGGTAACTAAACCTTGAAATAAAATAGAATAACATGAATGAATGATGAATGAAAAAAACTATGTAACAACTCACCAAACCTTATTTGAACCTTGGATTATAGATCTATAAACTTGCATGAATTGGCTTCAATATATGTGGATCTTGATCATGAAACTTGTCTTGAAAAAATTCCCTTGAATACTTGCATAGATATTGAACTCTACATCATAATATTATCTCAAACATGCATGATGCAATGAATCTTTGACATGATAATGGAATATTTATTGTTGCAATAATCTTCTACAAATACAATCTTAAATGCCTTGATAATGCTCTTGAAATCACTCTTAATCAAACTTGCTCATAAATTTTCAAGAATAATTGAAGTCTTAGATATGCTAGCTAGGTGAAACATAGTGAAATGACCTCTTATGTATACATTTCTTAACATTAATTCTTGAAATAGAAATATGAAAAGATGACATCTAAATATACACTTGAAATCATTGAAAAACCCCCAAAAACATAATTTGAATTAAGGTCCTAGGTGCAAGTGAGGACCCATTCTCCCTATGGTGAATGGGTCCTAGGCCACTTTACTAGGGCACACATTACCCAATGTTAAACATTATGTTATGGAATTTATTAATGTTGAGCTTTATCCATCATAATTTGTAATTAATTAGGCCCGAATTTGAATTAAAGGGGTCAATTGAGGAAAACTGACCTAAATTAACTAATAAAGTCCTAGATTAGTGTGAAAGTGTAAAGGTACACCTTACAACACCAAAAATAAGGCACAATTAACTCCATTTTAATTAAAAGGGCCCTAAAATTAATGTGATTATGTATGTTACAACATTAAATTAAGGCATCATTAAGCTCATTTTAATATTATTTATCCATTCCCAAACTAAGTGTGAAAAAGGAATAATTTTTCCTATACTACAAATTCCCAAAAATGTGTACCTATTATTTACATGTCCATAGTCCTAGACCCATACATTAGAAGTTTAAAAAAATTGATTCATCTAAAATAGGTGGGATATGCCTATTATATTACATTCTAAAATAAATGGACCTCTTGAAGAGTGGGGTATGTGATATTTTCCTCTTACAATGGTGATTTTGATCACTCATTATTATTGTCTAAGTATAATCATCATTATCCCAATGCTAAAATCATGTTCATCCTTGGGTGTATGATCCTTATCCTTTCTCCTAAAATTGTCAAATGACTCAAGACTTGTGTAGATTTTTAATAGGTAAACATCTAATCATGTCATTCCAACCAAACTTTAGTTCTAGCACTCTAATATCTAGGAGTGTCACTCTTTAGATTATGGTTAGCTCTCTTCCCCCATACTTTATTATATTATCATTTTATTATAATAGGAATCCTATTACATTAGGGGAAATTACACCTTTTGAGATATCATCTTGTGTTGACATTCCTAATTATGTTCCTATTGTTATCTTTATCATATAAGGGGCCATCATGTCTTCCCATATATTATTATATGTGCTTGCATACCTTACTATATATTAAGATACACATTAGGGAGATATTATCATGCCATACCACTTATATTCCACATGTGGGGCTATTTTCACCTTACTATTTACCATACTAGGAGAAACATTTAAACATTTATATAAAAATCTAGTCCATATACTTCCATGCCTAATCTATTGTATGTCTTACCTATTACAATAATAAGTTAACATCTAATCATTCCATTCAAACCATACATTAGTTCTAGCACTCTAATATCTAGTAGTGTCACTCTTTAGATAATGGGCATCTCTCTTCCCCCATAATTTATTTGTTATCTTTTCATTAGCATAGCAATCGTATTACATTAGGGGAAATTACACCTTTCTAGATATCATCTTGTATTGAAGTCCATCCTCCATTCCATTCCATTCCATTCCATTCCCTTCCATTCCATTCCATTTGATATC
>CM021104.1:605848820-605893406 GCA_007115665.2 Sequoiadendron giganteum
TGAAGTCCTTAATCATCAATTATGAGAAAAGATCCCAAGAATTAGATAGCATAAGCCTATACTATTCCAAATTATAACCACATGCTAGGGATTGGATTTGTGCAACATAGAGTTGTTCCACATTAGTGGATTTGCCTGAATAGAGTTATAGGCCTACATAATTTGGGGACGAAAAATGTACTAAGGTTACTTATTTTCCTATACTAGATAATGAAGTTTTATGTTGTATCAAGTCTCTCTTCATCATTATTTCTCAAACTAAATATATGTAATCTCTTTATATTTAATTTCTTAAAATAAAAATCTTGTATATACTTTATTATTCCAATTGTTTGATTCTTGCGGAAAAATCCATGGTAGAGCACTTGAATGAGAGTAGTACATCGTGGGTGAGCTACTAGAAAGTCTCGATGCTTCACCCCTATGAATATCACCTAAATATAATTAGTACTAAATAGACTACATTCTTATGAGAGATAAATTTATCCAAACCGCTAATCATAAAACATGAAATATAAATTTAACTTAAAAATTAGAGATAAATATTCTAATTTAACATTCTCCTAAAAATAGCTTGTACCTATAATTCCAAATATTTGAGCATATCTTTACTTACCATTTTTTTTTGGTAACTGAGAGATATCCCCATGATCTAGTACAATGCCCAACCAACCTTACCTTGGGCTTACTTTTTGCCAAGTTGGGGTCCTAAAGGGGCGAGCTAGGGCAAGACTAGTCCCTGGGGATGCACGCAACTGCCAACTAGCCACATGCATCAGACTAACCTCGACCTGAGAATTGAACCCAAGACCTTGAGAAGCAAACACAAGACAAGACTCAAACCAACTACACTACCTGTGTGAACTTTACTTCTAACTCTTCAATTGTGTTAAAAACTTACTTTTAACTCTTTAACTTTGTTAATATCTTGAAGTTCCAAACCAAAAGCACGTGCTGGCTGTTTGCTTTTGGACCACTTTGGGTGCTCTTACAGTTATAATTGATTTCAATCACTTATGCAAGAACTTGTCTATTTTTTAATTATAATTTACAAATAAAGCACATATTTGCACGTCTTATGATTCCTTACAGAAAGGCTCTCGACCTCATCCTCAACAAATGATTCATAAATGGCCTTACGCATGTGCTTTCGTCATCGGATTTGTCATTTTACAATACAATGCAGCCCACATTTTTAAAAATTTCGAAAGCCGCACACAAGGAAGAAGAAAAAAATATCGATCATAGACGACCAGTAGTTGGCTGTATCTATCTATATGCACGTGAATGGCAGTCATTTAAAAAGTCGGCAAGGTGGAACTGTTTTGAACAGACGTATGTATTGAGGCGTTCGCCGACTGCCTGTCTTAACTGTGACGTTTATGTCTTGGATTGGTAAAACTTTTACGTGCTTTCGTAGAACTCTTGGACAGAACATTTTAGTTCTATTTATAGCTCAAGCCTTGCCTGTAACCTTAGAAGCACAAAGTTCTTAAGATCTTCAGCAAAATTAAATTTTGAAAGTTCTGTTGTGTGGGCTTTATCTTAAAGAAGTAGCTTAAACTATTTTCGGTGAAATGGGAAGCTTAGGAGAGTTGGAGAACATCATTAAGAGACCGGCTTGGCCTCATATAGTGGTGTTCCCTTATCCAGCGCAGGGCCATATCAATCCATTAATGGAGCTCGCTAAGCGGCTTCTCTCCCACAATCTCATGGTGACCTTCGTCACCACGGAGAGAGTTAAAGAGCGAATGGCACAAGCTCAGAATGGTGCTGCGTGTGCGAACTCTGCTTTAAAGAATATCAGGATTGAAACAATTTCAGACGGCTTTACTCCTGATCTTGACAAGGAGAAAAAACCAGATCTGGTAAATCTGCTGAAAGAGTTTGGAAGTGTTTCATTTGAACATCTAATAGAGAGGTTCAATGCTCAAGGCGAGAGAGTATCTTGTATAGTTTATGACTCTTTTCTGGATTGGGTTCCACAAATAGCAAAGAAATTTGTTATTCCTGTGGCCTTTTTTTGGACGCAGTCTTGTGCAGTTTACTCCATCTATTATCATTATCACAAAAGAACTGGTATGTTGACATAACTTCATCATTCACATTCAAATAGATTTTATTTTGACAAATGATCTAGCTCTTCTCTCCTTGGCAGAACAAGAGTTACTGTTCTTATGGTTGATCTGTATTATATATATATATATATATATATATATATATATATTTAGCTTTTTAACTGGACTGCTTTACAGTCAACAACTGATTAATGTTTCTAGCCTTTAAAAGTGGTTCCTAGTTGACTCGGCAGGAATGGGAACTAAACATTTATCAAATATATTTTGACTAAACATTTATATTTTTCATGTTCAGGCAAAGAAGATGAATCGGAGAATGCCATGAATAAAGCAATATCTGGACTTCCACAACTATGTCCATCAGATCTACCATCATTTCTACAATCTTCAAATCCCTACCCATCAATGAAAAAATTGGTGCTTGATCAATTTACTGGTATCTCTCAAGCCACATGGATATTGGGAAACTCCTTCAGTGAGCTCGAAGCAACAGAAATTAACTCCATGGACTCGCTCATTCGACTTAGAACGGTGGGTCCTCTACTTCCATCGAATTTTCTAGAGGGAAATAATAATGAAGACACAGATGTAGGAGCGCATCTATGGAAAGCAACAAATTGCATGAATTGGCTCGAGAAAAAGGGGGAGTCAACAGTGATATATGTTTCATTTGGCAGCTTAGCTGTCCTTTCCAAAGAGCAAATCCATGAAATAGCATTTGGACTAAAGGCTAGTGGTTATTCCTTCTTGTGGGTGATACGTCCAGGTGATAATAAAGAAGAACATAGCATTCCACAAGATTTGCCAGAGGGTTTCTTAGAGGAAACTAGCGAAAAAGGGTTAGTGGTGCCATGGTGTCCACAAATGATGGTGCTTTCTCATTCCTCTATAGCCTTGTTTATGACCCATTGTGGATGGAATTCCACACTAGAGAGCCTTAGTTTAGGAGTACCTATGCTAGGATTTCCTCAATGGAGTGATCAACCAACTAATACAAAATACATAGAAGAGCATTGGAAGATAGGTATAAGAATGAATAAGAGAGAGGATGGTTTGGTTGGGAGGGAAGAAGTGCATAAATTACTCAAAGAAGTAATGGAGACTAAACGGCGAGATGAACTGAAAAATAATGCTCTGTGGTGGAAGAAATTAGCTATGAAAGCTATGGGGAGTGGTGGATCTTCAGATAAAAATATTGAAGCTTTTGTTGAGGAGGTAAAAAATACTGCATCATTAATGTCTTCTACCATCATTTGAATATAGAAAAAAATAGTTTGAATATATTATCAAGTGTTTAACATTCTAAGATCCATAATTCTAACTATTTTCTGAAGTAATTATTATTAAGTGAATAAAATATATGATTTATAAAACATCTCTTTTTCACATGTTAGAGAGGTAATAGTTCTATTGAGGAGAACCAGTGTAAATAGAGGTTTTTATAGTAAAATAAATATTTATGAATTATATTGTATTGATATGTGGTCAAAGAATGTTGTCGACTTGAAGAGACTTACAATATTCTATAATATAAACTTATTAAATCAATAAAATACTATTTGGTATTTTAATTTAGTTTTTATTTTTCTATATTTTATTAAGCTAATTATTTTTTGTACATAGCACCACTACATACAATACCAAATCTCTTTCTAGGGCTATGATTTGGCATAATTATTTTCTATCTAGCAACTTATAAAAGTACCAATGATATGTGCTCACCTCACCCTCTTAAGATTTTGGTTATTAGAAATTCACTATATACGTAGTGGAACTAAGTATTTTTATTTGGGCTAAAAACCATTTACTAGTGGTTTAAAAATATCACAAAAGAGTTGATGTTTTGGATAAATTTGTATTGCTCATATATGTTTCTATGAATTTTGGAGGGATTTTCCTCTCAAACTATACCATCAGAAAACCTCTATTATGTACACTCAATTATACCTAAGAAACCCTTAGATATTTTTAAAACCTATCCCTTCAAAGTCATTAACCATCTATCCTCTATGATTCTCTAGTAATTCATAACATTAATTAATTACTCACACCACACTAGATCCCTCAAGATCTATATATTCATAGGATCATAGACTAGATTGGTGGAGTTGATGGTGAACTCCACAACTCCCAAAAATCACTTGCAAGAAAATAACCTGCCATAAAGAGAGATCAAAGCAATTGATTTTGTCAACTTAAAAAATTGTATTGATGCGTTAACTTGAATGAATGAAGATATTTTTTATAAAAAAGGAAAAAATAAAACCCTAGACCAAACCTTTAGTGAGGATTAAGTTAGATCATGAAAAGTTTCCTCATCGTATTCTATGAGACAACATGACCTAAAAATATCTCAATATAATAATAAGAAATATTTTTTTTAGTTTAGCTCAAATCCATAAATTAAAATAGACCTAATAATTAATTAATTATTATGTGATTTTCCCATTTACTCCAAAACCCCCCTTAATATCAATTTAGGGAGAACCTAAAAACCTAATTATGAATGCAATTATGGATACAAAATGGGTCCTACGTACAAGGCTTGTTGAGGTACTCATGTATAAAAAATAAAATCTTTCATAGCCAAAGAAATGGAGAAAACATCATGGGAAAAACTTCTCCCCAAAAGAGAAAGATTAAACAAAAGCATACATCTGGCAAAAGAATGAAGGACTCAACATGTACCCCCAAGTGTTGCTTTAGTCACATAAGGAAAATCAAGATCCACCCATAGGAGTGAAAAGATGAGATGATGAATCCCCCCATAGAAGTGAAAAGGTGAGATGATGAATCCCCCCATAAGGAAGTAGCTCCTCTCCCAAAAGTGAATGCTCAAATAAGAATGTTGAAGATGATCCAAAATTGAAAATATTGTTCCTCCGCTTAGGAAGAATCATATATAATCGTGAATGTAGAAGAAAATTTCTTAGGTGAAGGTTTTTCAAGATGAATGCCTCAAAAATATATAAATCAAAACAATCAAATCCAAACAACTACATAAAAACCTTGTAGATCAATCTCCAATGGTAATGATGAAGTGATGATAGGTGGAATGGAGCTCTCATCAAAGAGAAAGTGAATATCCTCAATCATGTCCCTAATATGTGCAATGTGTGAGTCAATAAATAACACCACAAGGTCCAAGAAGAATTCATCCCATAAATTTGGAACTAAAATACTAGAAACATTCTACTCAACTAAGTTGATCTTTAAAGATGTAGGAAATGGATGAGGTGGAAGATCAACACAAGTCTCATGAACCAAGGTTGATGATAGAAGTGTACATAGGTTCAAGTTTATAAATTTCTCTACAAATATCTAATCCACTCTATATGCATGAGAGCATAAAATAGCCAATGGTAATATAGGCTCATTTGGAGAAAAATGTGAGAAATCATACAATTGAGATGCATTATCAATTGCCCAAATTGAACTCTCTACTATGAAAGTATTTGATAAGAATTTAATCAACTATAAAATCAATTGTATTCCTTTCCCACTATGTGCAATATAATAGATGGAAGGGATATTGGATGATAAATAAGGGACATAAAGGACATCATGAAATGTGCCATCATTAATATCAATGGATCCTTTCCCCAAAAAAACTCATTTAATTTTTGTTCACCATTAGTTCAGGTGGTGAACTATAACTCTCATATGAAGATAAAATACCTAGATATGAATCCATGTGATGTGAGGCTCCTAAATCAAGAATTTATCGGTCAGATCAAATACTATTGGATGTAAAGAGTTCATTTCCTTTCATCATTTCTATTATTTTTACCACACTATTATAGTCGAATTATGTAGGCGGTGGTGTGGAAGAAGAGGATGTACCAAATTCCATAGATAAATTCAATTGAATGTGGTACCTCTATAGAAGGTGTTTCATCTCATCAATCTACTTTACACACTAATTTGCTCATAATTTCCTAATTTTTTCTAATATGCACATTTCAATCTCTTCTTCTTTGATGACTCCAAATTAGAAGAGGAAGAAGAGATCTTAGAGATATCCTTTTGATTAATTTTATTTATATTTCTTATCTTCAGTATTTGGAGGCTTCTACTCTTTGTCTTTTGTTGCAATAAGATACTATGGTTCAAAGAATTGCATGAGTCCATTTGTACCAAATTTTCTTGCTCCATAGTGAGTGATGTAGTAGAACAATCAAGTGAAAGAAAGAAAAGTAAATCTAGTACCATGTGCATCTATAGTAGATTAGAAGGTGGAAAATAAATTGAATAGTCAAGATCAATCTTGGAAGGGATGGAGATTATTGGCTAAGAGTTTTTCTTGTAAATACTATAATGTGTCAAATGCAATTTGAGAGACTTGAGTTTGGTGACAAAGTTCTTAATGTTGTCAAATCCTATAGGATTTAAACTGATAAGCTCATTTTCCAACTTAAATCCTCTCAAGGTATCCTACTTGTCAAACAAGGACTCCAATTGAGCCAAGATCTAATTGGGTCTAGTATGAGATTCAACATAAATTGAGTAGATTAGGAGACATAGATGTCCATAATATTGAAAAATATTCATCACACCTATTAAACTAATTTCTCTTATTTGTAGCTCCTGTTGGTTCAATTTATGTACCCATGGTCACCTATACAACCTTGGTTTTTCAAGTGTATATCTATTAGATGTTACAACCCATATTAATTGTATGTTGTGAGTGGAGTGTTGTGGGTTGTATCTATGATAATCAATATATGCAAAAATGATATACATCAGCCTTTGGTCAGCTAATATTTTTCTTCACTATGAGGGTATCTTGGTGCAAGAGGATGCAATCATTAATACTCATTTTTGTCCCTTTCCCAATATCTCCCCTACCTATGTGGATATCTTCGTGCAAGAGGATACAATTTTGGATACTCATGTTTGTCCCTCTACCAATATTTCCCTACTTTTGAGGATATCTTGGTGCAAGAGGATGCAATCATTGATACTCATGTTTTGACCTCTCCTAATATCACTCCTACTTGTAAGGATATCTTGGTGAAAGAGGATGTAACCATTGATACCCCATTGATAGAAGATGGTAAGAAAATAGTCAATTCAATTAAAATTATAGACCCATAGCTTATCATTTATCCTCCTTCCCATGTTCTCAAGCATCAAAATATTCCTTCCCTCATTATTGGACCTCTTACAAACGAATATAAACCTTTTAGCCATATCCTAATATTCACAAAGAAACTCACTCAAAATAGATATACATACCAAAATGTGTTGGAACAACCAAGTTATCACACAGTTTCTCCCACATATAATACTTGAACTAATAAGGAACCAAATAAATGTGAGCATCCATCATATTTCCTCAACAATAACTTCCCCAACACCTCGTCTTTCTCAAAATAGTGAGAAAGAGTATTAGCTTGTTGAGAAAATTCATAATACTCTAGCTATGATCTCTTTCTGAGATTTGATTCAAAATTAACCTACCTACCATGGTATGCTCCAAGAGGCTTTGCAAAATATTTTTTACAACCTTTTATTAAACTGAATGATGTATCAATCTTGTTGGATAGCATGAATGCAACAAACTTGGATATTACATTCCCTCAACATGATTTACCTCCTAAAATTCAAATCCAGCACAAGGCTCTAATGATATCTATTTTCAATGATAAACACATGGTAGAGATGTACTCTCATTGATAATGGATCAAGTCTTAATATTTGTAGAATTGGAATTTTAGATAAGATGGGTGTGGATAGGAATCTCATAAAACCAAACAATCTTTCTATTCGTGGCTTTGATAATGTTGGTAGGAAACCATCGAGAACAATCACACTACCCATTAAGGTAGGGCCCCTGACTTTTCCCACTCCTATATATTTCATGTCATATTCTTTATCATATAATATCCTCCTTCGTAGATTGTGGATTCATGATGTGAAGGATTCTTGTCTACTCTCGAAAATACAATTAAATATGAATATAATAACAATATATATGGTTAAAGAAGATGAAAAAAAAATTTACATTCTCAAGTAGAGCATAAAATTTACAACTCTATTAGTACATTGATTCCATCTTTAAAATTTGAACTCTCACATTCCAACAATAATGATACTATGAATACACTCTTCGGTGATAACTTGTGATCTCTAGATTTTACACCGGCTTTTATTGGGAATTCTAAAATCTCGCCATTAAAATCTCAAAGAGTTAAAGTTCATTTCAATGGCATCAATGGGTGGGTGCATGGAAATGGGTAGCAATTTCGTGGACACCCTAAAAAAAAAGAATTTGAAAAGCATATAACGCGCTCGCGTTATGTCTTCCATTAAACCTAGGCAAGGTCCCTTTGGCCACAACTACAAAGCCATAACGCGAGTGCATTATAACGCACTCGCGTTATCTACTGTTAAAAGCAAAAAAACAAATGCAAATCTCTTATTTGCATTTCAATTGGTTTTTTTGCTCCACCCGCGGCCAAAAACCCCAAAATATCACGCTCGCGTTCTAGGAGAAGAATTTCTTCACCAAGAATCTGAATTTCTTCGCAACAATGGCACCACGATGAGGAGGAGTTGTATGAGGTAAGGATTCTATGCTTTTTGTTTTGAATTTGTTAGTTTTAGGTTAAATTTGTTAGTTTTAGGTTGAATTTGATATCTATTTGTTTGAATTTTTAGGAGATGCAAATCAACCTGCAAACCCTCAAAATCCTCAACAAGAGGGCCAACCAAATCCTCAAGATCAAAATAAACCACAACATCAACCTCCTTCACCAATCACTCAACCCCCTCCTGGCACTCAACAAAATTTAATGGGTGAAATTCAGAACAACAAAAAACAAATTGAGGATTTGATTAATAGGTTGAGTGATCCAAATGGTTCAACCACAGAAAGAATGACCCTAGCAAATTCATTGAAAGATATGTTAACAAATGTAGATTCAATTAGCAAAAAAAACTGGATGGGAAGATAAGAGGCAGGTAGCTAGGGAGTATTATGCAAATAAACTATCATACAAGGATGTGAAAGATTTAAAAATAACAAAAGGTGATTTGTGCTCTTTATTCACCCACCCACACACAAATCAAAATCTTACCCTCAATGCGAAGAGGTTTCCTATCCATTGGTGCCACCACCAACAAATGAAGGAGCAATTTTATGATAGGTGGTACATGGTCTTCGATTACCCACCGTGCAACAATTGCGAGGTCCCGCAATATTTCCTTAGGAAACTATACAGTGAGTTCATATTGAACAAAATCCCAAATTATTTTGATATGAGGGATTTCCAGGGGAGAGGTGGGGGGTCAGCTCAAGATAGACCTGGTGCACAGTCGGATCCTACGCGGCAAGGTAGACGAGCTCTCGCTAGCCCACCTCATGAGCACATTGTTATGCCTTTTGTCATGAAGGAAAGTGCTGACGTAGAGACATTGCAGTTAATCAACACTTTGACCCAGAGTGTCATCCATCATACTAGCCCTATTCTATAGTGGCATCCAGGGGATTCTTCTAGTGGTGGTCTTCGAACACATGTGTGTCAATCTTGTGGGGCTGCTTGTTCACATGACCCCACCGACCCTCAGGAGACTGGTACGTAGGATCTGTCTGCAGCTATGGAGATGGAGAGGGCAGCTGACATTTTGCATGAGGCATATGGCATTGATAGTTAGGTAAAAGTTAGTGCATGTGTTCATTGAATTTAATTTATTTAATTTCGATTTTGAAATGCAAGATTAACTAAAAATGTTTTATGATTTTAATAAAATTGCAGGGTCACAGTGTTGAGATTGGATACACTACCCCCCCACCAACCTAATTTTGCAGTACACCTATCACTAGGGTATGTAACTAGTAAACAATTATAAGTTTATTGCATATTAATGGAATTATTTTACAAATGGTAATTTAATATGCAATTTTGGATGTTGAACAGACTAATATTGGAGGTTTTGATGGAACACTTCCCAGTGGCGGTGGATTTACTCAAACCTTCATGCAGGTAATAAAATAAAGAGTTTAACTAATGAATCAAGTACTTAATAGATTTGTGTAGTTTATACATGCACATCGTTGATTATGTTGAATAATTTGTTGTTTTATTTTTAGTTGTTGCAAGACGATACACCTCTGAATGTGACGAGGGCAATGGATATTGGTGTGACATCTGCTATACAATCCTCGATGGCTCTGACAGAAGAGGTATGAGGAAAATTAGTAAATTTTAATTTACATTTGTTGTTATAGATGTTAGTGAGAAATAAAACCATTATTGATTCACGTAGTTTTTGTCTATTTGCATAGTTTATATAGGGCTTGAGCACGCCTAAGCATGGGCGTGAGGATATTTCCCTCATGGACAGAGATCGTGAGATGGCTGTAAATTATTATTTTGTCAAATATATCATTTTTTACAATGTAATTTCTATATATCCATGTCTTTACTTCTTATTGTAATAGTTAAAACTTCACCATGAACTAAACCCTAGGAGGAGTAGTAGGAGCACTCCACGAGTGCAGCAAAAATGAGTGATAGACCTATCACCATCCGAGTGAAAAGGAAAGGGAAAGATTTTATTTCCTGGGCATGGAGAGCAATGACTTTTGATTCCAGAGTCCTTTATTGTATGCCTGCATGGCAGTTTTGTACATATTTTTTATTGGACATATTTTACATTGTATGCCTAGATGGCATTCTCGTAAGCCTACATGGCTATTTTGTACATATATTTCATATTTATATCGACATATATTTATGTATGCCTACATGGCTATTTAGTTAATACAAATATCTTTTTTCGATGCCTGTCCATATTTGCATTCTAAATTGATGGTTCAATATATATGAGTTACGTATATTCAAGTGTATACTTTACAACTTACGTGTATACTTTTTGACTTATGTGCATTCGAGTGTATAATTTTTGGCCTACATGTTTTCATGCATATACCTTGTATTTGTGCAAATACTTTGTTTTAATTTGTGTATACTATGTATTCGTGTGTATAATTTTTGAGGCTTACGTGTTTATAAGTACTTGTAGTTCCCTTATTGACATGTACATGTTTGACTTATTCACATGTATAATTATTAATTGGTTAGCCCTAGCATTGATCTATGTCATCCTCAATGCATGATCCTTGAGATGGAGTAAGAACACCCTCAAGGTCAAAAGGAGTTTCACATGCATTCTTCGTAGGCTCATTTTGGTAGTGAAACCAAAAACCTCTTGCATCATTGAAATGAAAAAAAAATTCCTTTATAGCAGGTTTGAAGCCATTATCATTCTCCATCAGTTCTTCATGTATCCACTCCCCATTAATGGTTGTCTCATGACCTTCATGAAACCAAGCACTTATCTCATTTGTGATAAAAGAAATGTATGAAGATTTATCTTCCTCATTATGAACATTTCATTATCATGAGAGATGGGTTCTTGTGAACCACTACTGATGAATCATGGGTCAATGAATTTGACTTGTAAAACTACACGATTGAATCTTGATAGCAATACCACAATATTTATATATCTAAATGTGTTATTTCCTTCAGCTAAAATTTGTGCTTATACTTATGTGATTGATGTATGTTTGTGTATGGGATCATATTAATTTCTATTTGATGATGCTATTGTGTCTTTAAGGTTTATTTATTAAAGGGTGCATGAAACAAGTTTTAAATCCTTACAAATCTTTGAATTTCTTAGGTTTTCTATTTTTCGAGTCTGGGCTCCGAGCCCGAGTCCAAGTCAAAAAATGGCTTGTCAAGTCCGAGGTGAGTCCTAGTCTTGTAACACTGGTGTGAACACATCGAGGAATAATGTATATGCCGATGAAGAGAGAAACCATCCTTGTTTCCAAACAAACCATGGTATAGATATGGTTGGTCGAGATAAAACATCACTCTCCTGGATAGCTCAAACCATAATCTTTCATGGATACAAACACACCTTCATTATGTGTGTTCTTGATCCTACTGAAGAAATGGTGGAACATGTTGTAGATCAAATATTGCAACCCTAAGTCCACAAGAATGTTACTTGTCTTGATTTTCGCAAATGTCTTTAAGATGTTCATCCTTCTTGAGTAATGTGAACTATTGATGTTATCTAGATCTTTGAAACTACCTACAATCATGTGAAATACTATAGAATCTAGAGCTATATCTAATACTACAAATGACTGCTCAATGGAATCGTGATAGCAATATCACAATTTGACACATTGTAGAAAATACCTCCTAGTTATCAATTGATGAGCTAAAGTGATGGGGAGTTCTATCCCTCAAGAGCAATCTTGCTCTTCCCAAGACCTATTATCTGGTCTTCCTAGGGTATTCCTCTCTACCCTACTCAGGGATCACTCCTAAACCACTCTCACCATGTAAGACTCTCCACCAATTTCAAATTCTTCTCCATCACTCCCAATCCACCACTAAGCTTCCTTGGCTCCACACTGACCCAAAGTGTCCTAACCACTCTAGGGCTAGGGGAGGGTATCCTAGTTGTCCCTTTGTTGATTTTTCTCCTCACTGATCCATATTATTGGATTCTTTCACCTTTTACCCATCGCTTTCTTGAAAAACTCAATTTTAGGCCTTGTAGCCTTCTGCCCCAATTTGGCCTCCTAGAACCCGTTTTCTTGACTTTTCTCACAAACAATCTTAACAACCCCCAATTTTTTGTGTAGATTCTTTCTTTTGACCATCAAGGCTCCAATATTTACTAGGCCTTAGGTCCTACAAGTGTCTATACATATGATTGTCCTCAAACCCCCTATTTTCAAGGGTTCCTACGGTTTTTGGCTATTTTTCCTTTTTTTAGGGCTTCAACGACCTCCTCAGCTCTCCTCCTAGAACACACATGACTAAGATACATCCACCTACACTCCCATACTCTTGATTGGCACAAACCAATCCATTTAGCAACTCTCCTTGTTGCTGTCCTCTCCAAGCTACTAGCCAAAATGCACTTGCACTCGCCTAGTGCTTGATGATTTCATCACCTTCCTTGCAAAACAAGACCCCAAAACCTATATGTACACTATTTACATAGTCCCCAACCTGATTCCAAGTGGCCATGAGAGGAAAGCCATGGGAAGTCAAGTGGGACTCATTATTCACAAAACTGGCCTGAACCGGCAATGAGACCAAGAACACCAAAAACTTGTAAAAATATAACCATTCGGTCTAGATGACTAATCTAATGCTACACAAGGTAAGTAAGTGACACAAATGGAAGACTTAAAGCATCAGATAAGTCGTTTCAATCCATTCTTGACTGGATGAAGGCTCAAACACAAAAATTCAATGAAAACTTGCTCTCTTCCAATCACAAAAATGTACTCTCCAAGTCTCAATTCATGAAAACAATCCTCCAACCCAGGTATTAGGGTTTTTCTGACCTTATATACCTTTCTCCCATGTGCTAGGACCCTTGGGTCAGACTTAGAGCATCATTAATACCATTTTCCAACTTCTAGGACAAATAGCCAAGGCAACATTACTCAAAATGCTCACAGTGTCCAAGACTTACCCAAACCGCACACCCCTAACATCATAGTCCTTATTCCCTTGGTGGTTGTTTAGAACCACATACAAGCCAAAATTGCAAAGATCTCTCCAAAATACCTTAAGGTGCTCCTGCACCATTCTCGCCCCTACAACAAAGAAGTTAAGGAACCTGTGGTGTCAAGAGCTCCTCACTAGTTCCATGCTTCTTAAAGTCACTTTCTTCTATCCAAGTAGCCTCTGAATCTGGTTGATGTCTCCACTTCACTAGGTGCTCCATGTATGTCTTGTGTTTAGTCTTCTTCTTCACCCTTAAGTCTAGAATCTTGTCCACTTGTGGTCTGATCTGATCAGGTACCTTGAGTTCATCCACATCCTTACTCACCTCAGCACTATACTATTCCTCATCCATTTCTGGTCCTTTATACTTCACCAAGTCCTTCACATTGAAGATAAGCGAATTGGAAATCTCCTTGGGTAACTCCACCTTGTATGCATTGGATCCATACTTAGCCAACACTTTACATGGCCCTATCCTTTTCATCTGCAACTTACGTGGTATACCTTTATGTAGTCTTGCCTTGTTCAAGTATACCATCACGAAATCACCTATTTCAAATTGTAGATCTCTCTTCCCTTCATCTCTTTTAGCCTTCAACTTCTGGTTAGCCTCCATTAATGTCTTCTTTACCTGCTCATGAACCTCTCTCATTGACTGAGCAAAATCATCAGCATGTCCATTGATTCCTTCGTAACCCTTTAGGTCTCTTAGCTCAACTACACCCCTTGGATGTAACCCATATACAATTTCAAATGGGCTCTTACTAGTAGACCTATTTGTGCTATCATTGTAGGAAAATTCTGCCTGTGAAATGACTTGTTCCCATCCTTGTCCATAATCCTTAGTTAGGCACCTCAACAAGTTACCAAGTACCCTATTTATCAAGATTTATGGTGAGGTTCTCCTCTTGAAGTTTCTTCAACACAAGTTCTAGGTGCTTCATATGCTCTTCTTTTGTTTAGCTAAAGGTGAGGATAACATCTAAGTAGACTACCACAAAGAATCCTATAAAGTCCTTCAAGACCTCATTCATCACCCTCATAAAAGTGCTAGGTGCATTTGTAAGCCCGAATGGTATTACTAACCACTCATATAACCCCTCTGTGGTTTTAAAAGCTGACTTCCATTCATCTCCCTCTTTCATCCTAATTTGATAGTAGCCACTTTTCAAATCAATCTTGGAGTAGTACTTAGCACCCCCTAAATAGTCCATTAAGTCTTCTATCCTAGGAATAGGAAACCTATATCTAATGGTTATCCTATTTATGGCCCTAGAATCAGTACACATTCTCCACTTATCTCCCTTCTTAGGTGCCAACACCACTGGAACATCACATGGGCTTATGCTTTTCCTGATCAACCCTTGGTCCAAAAGTTCTTGAACTTGCCTTGCTATCTCCTTGTTCTGCTCTGGTGTCATTTTGTATGCAGCCTTGTTAGGCAATGTTGCTCCTGGTACAAAGTCAATTTGATGACTAATTGCCCTCTTACATGGTAGTGTAGTTGGTGTGCATTCACAAATGATATCCCTGAATTGATCCAACAGTTGCTTCACCTCCTCTGTCATAGGTAGCCAATTAGGTGACTCCTCCTCCTTTGGATTCAACATGATTGCATAGAAAACTCCTTATTCCTCCTTCATGTCTCTTAGGAATTCCTTTCCACTCATCAAAAGTACAGTGGATTATGCCTTCTTGGGGAAAAAACTTCATGGTTAAGCGCTTGAGCTAGAGTATACTGGAATGGGTGACCTCCTAGGAAGGCCTAGTGCCTCACCTCTATGAGCATCACTTAGATGCAATGAGTGCTAAGTGGGCCATTCAATATCATTTCAAATTTGTTGCTTTAAGCAACTTACAAATTTGCAACTTAAGACTCCTCCAACCTAAGGGATCGATCCGGTGGAAAATAACTCGGAGTGATTCCATGTGTTCTGGTGCAAAAGAGGACCATGCCTAGTGTAAAAATACCTATTTGGATGTGTTGGAACAGTCCGCTTGGTCACACAAGTTGCATAACGAAATTTGCACCACTCTGCAACTTTGCACTGCTTGCATTTGATGATTTTCCACCAAGTGAAAATCTGCCACCACTGGAAAACCACTCCGAGATAGCCAAAACCGAGAGAGGTTTTTGTAGACAGGCTCAACATGATCCTATAGGATTAGACAAGAAGTTTCTAAGCATCACAACATCTAAGTAATAGCATGCTGAAGTTTGCAGCCATTTTGCACTTTTGACCTTTAAGGGATCGATCCAGTGGAACATAGCTCAGAGCGATTCCACGTGTTTTAGTGTGAAAAAGGACCATGCCTAGCATAAACATACCTATTTAGACATTTTGGAACAGTCTGCTTAGTCACACAAGTTGCAGAGCGAAAGTTGCACCACTTTGCAACTTTGCACTGCTTGAATTTGACACCTTTTCCATTAAGTGAAAATCTGCCGCCACGAGAAAACCACTCTAATATAGCCAAAATCGAGAGAATTTTTTCTAGAGGGGTACAACACTTTTATTTAGGATCAGCCGATAAGTTTCGAAGTGTCATGGTATCCGAGTAATAACATGTTGAAGTTTGCAGCTATTTTGCACTTTCGACCCTTAAGGGATTGATCCGGTGGAACATACTTCAGAGTGATTCCACGTGTTTTGGTGCAAAAGAGGACCATGCCTAGCGTAAAAATACCTATTCGGATGTGTTGGAACAGTTCGCTTGGTCACACAAGTTGCACCACTTTGCAACTTTGCACTGCTTGAATTTGACACCTTTTACATCAAGTGAAAATCTGCCGCCACAAGAAAACCACTCCAAGATAGCCAAAATTGAGAGAGGTTTTCCTATAGGGGTCCAACTCCTTTCTGTAGGATCAGATGAGAAGTTTCTAAGTGTCACGGTATCCAAGTAATAGCATGCTGAAGTTTGCAACTATTTTGCACTTTGGACCCTTAAGGGATCGATCCGGTGGAACATAGCTCGAAGCGATTCCACATGTTTCAGTGCGAAAGAAGACCATGGCTAGCGTAAAAATACCTATTCAGACGTGTTGGAATAGTTGTCTTGGTCACACGAGTTGCAGAGCGAAAGTTGCTCCACTTTGCAACTTTGCACAACTTGAATTTGACACCTTTTCCATCAAGTGAAAATCCGCCGCCATGAGAAAACCACTCCAAAATAGCCAAAACCGAGAGAGATTTTTCTAGAGGGGCCCAATGCCTTTCTGTAGGATTAGACGAGAAATTTTTAAGTGTCACGGTATCCAAGTAATAGCATGCTGAAGTTTGTAGCCATTTTGCACTTTGGACCCCTAAGGGATCGATTCGGTGGAACATAGCTTAGAGCGATTCCACATGTTTCAGTAAGAAAAAGGACCACGTCTAGCATAAAAATACCTATTTAGATGTTTTGGAACAGTCCGCTTGGTCACACGAGTTGCAGAGTGAAAGTTGCACCACTTTGCAACTTTGCACTACTTGAATTTGACACCTTTTCCATCAAGTGAAAATCCACCACCATGAGAAAACCACTCCAAGATAGCCAAAACAAAGAGAGGTTTTTCTAGAGGGGTCCAACTCTTTTCTGTAAAATTAGATGAAAAGTTTCTAAGTATCACGGTATCCGAGTACTAGCATGCTGAAGTTTGCAGTCATTTTGCACTTTGGACCCTTAAGGGATCGATTCGGTGGAACATAGCTCTGAGTGATTCCACGTGTTTTGATGTGAAAGAGGAACATGCCTAGCATAAAAATACTTATTCAAATGTTTTGGAACAGTCCTCTTGGTCACACGAGTTGCAGAATGAAAGTTGCACCACTTTGCAACTTTGCACAACTTGAATTTGACACCTTTTCCATCAAGTGAAAATCCGCCACCATGAGAAAACCACTCCGAGATAGCCAAAACCAAGAGATCTTTTCCTAGAGGGGCCTAACGCCTTTCTATAGGATTAGACTAGAAGTTTCTAAGTGTCATGGTATCTGAGTACTAGCATGCTAAAGTTTACAACCATTTTGCACTTTGGACCCTTAAGGGATCGATCCGGTGGAACATAGCTCAAAGTGATTCTACATGTTTTGGTGCAATAAAAAGACCATGCCTAGCATAAACATACCTATTCAGATGTATTGGAATAATCCGCTTTGTCACACGAGTTGCAGAAAAATATGTACAAATTGTTTACATGACCTTTATATGACCTTTTTTACATTTCAAAATTCAAAGTTTGGAAATTTTCCTACTCAAGGCATTTACAGAACAAGGTGCTACTACACCAAACATGAACTTCAACCTTACAATATTTGAGTATATCTCATTATGTAATTAAATCTTATTACAATGCCTCTGGCACTTCGTTCTCTCAGATCTTTTACAATGTCACTCATACATTCAAGATTTTCTTTAAATGTCTACATCATAGGTGGTCATCATGAGGTTAACTTCAAATGAGCAACTTGAGATTCCCTTGTTAAGATTCACATGCTCTCTTACAATGGATTGAAATAAAAAATGAGATTTGTCAAAATCATAAAAATAAGTATGTTGCATTGCTTTTTTGGCTAAGATTTTCTTTGATGGCTCTTAAATCAGCATTTTCTGCAACAAAAGATCAATCAACCCTTAGTAGTTTACTTACAAATACACAAAGTAAAAGAGAAAAATAAAGAGCACCCAAAATGGAAATGAAATAAAAATAGATGGAAGGCACTTATAGATGTTGCATGTAGGCATCAAAATAAGGATGTTGCATTGCTTTTCTGGTTGACATTCTCTTGGATGGCTCATATATCTGCATTTTTTGCAAGGGGACCCCAATCATTGTAAAAGAAGATGATATCATTGGCATCAAACAAATTAATGTGCATACAAGTATAAACTAATAAGAACTAATGTGCATATACTTACAAATTAATCCAACGAACCATCCGGGTCTGCTCTACTCTTTATTGTGTCAAGTATTGCCTCATGGTAAGACTCACGGACCTTCCATAACGTCTTGTTCAAATGTCTACCCCAATATTTGGTCAAATTAATATTGGATGCAACGACAAGGTTCGAGTAATGAAGAATCTTACGATGCATGTCAAAGTCCTGAAATAGCCAATGTTTAACACTTGAATGTGGGTACCTTCTAGGCCATGTTCCAGTAACCACAACTAACCCTGTAGGGTATTCGATGTTTTCTCCATCTATAACTAGGGACTCCAATTTATTTTTTGTCTCAACACAACGACACAAGTAATAGTTTTTTCCCTCTTCATTGTCTTCATCTGTAATAACTGCATAAACATGCCCTGCATTGATATGTGCAAAAAATCTCTTGAAATTTGTCAACATTACGAATACAATACAAAGTAAGATCTAACGATATGGAATTTCAACAACTAATAAATTAGATATATCACCTCATTGAACTAGATCTGATATGTGGTCAAAGTCGACCGATGATTCTATCTGTGTCAGTTCCAATGCTGTCGGAGGGCGATACGTGTGAAGTGGGCTAAGATAACTTGTGAACCATTTGTCAACCCACTCCCCTGACTCATAATCATTCCAGTCTTGCATTGTACATGAAGAACAAAAGCATGCCATCTTTCATGTATCGATACTCCTACAAAACATCGTTAGTATGCAAATCTAAACATATAGAACAATAAACATCGTAATGGTTAGAAATTTCAATATGTAGTCTACAACAACAAGTAGTGCGTGTGTGATTTATCTTGACATAAAAAGGTTTAAGCAGTTCAAAAAATATTTGAGAAATACTAATTTGAGGATAATCATTTTCAAATTTTCAAAAAAATTGGGTTTGAGTCATATCCAAAAAATGCTTTGGATGTGGCTCATGATTCTGACTATCGATTCTCCTTCTTACCACATCCCTGTGATTCAGAGATGGCCTTGTGTTATTCTTCCAATACTCTTCAATTAGTGTTCTCAAGGCTTCGACAACTTCTTTATCTTTTCGTGATAGTCTCCCCGAGAATGCCCATAATTCATTTGTTTCATTGCCCTCAATTCTTTGCCGCCTTTGAATGGCTCTTGATAAAGTCTTTCTACTAATTCCCGTTTTTTCACTAGTCTTTTAATTAGGCGAGCTCTTTTTGTTTGAAAACTTACCAAAGTCGATGTAATGACACGTCGGGTGACATTACTATCCTTTAAGTGTGAGGTCTTACCCACACTCTCATAAGCATCCATTAGATTCTTCACAATAGTGTCTTCAGTCAATGTATTCGATGTTCTCAACCCAAGAGTCTTCATGATGTTCCTATACTTTACACCCCACATCATTTCAACAAATAGTTGACATTTTGCAGTCTCATTTAGCCTTTCAAAGAATCATTCCCAAATCTTATCAGCATATCTTCTACAAGAGCGTGTTGAAATCTTACCTTCCATGTGCTGCAAAATATCATCATCAATATTAATCAAATACTTTGGCTTTCTATGCAAAATTCTTGGTGGTGTTCTCCTAGGTACATACATCTCAATATTAGGAATTTCATCAATATTTAATTGAGGTGGGCTAGATTGCATACCTTCGATTGAGGGTGGAGAAGAAGACATACCTTGAGGTTCGCATGGGAATGATGGCATACCTTCTTCATCAATTTCGAGTGATGATGTACTCTCAGCTTGAGATGTGTTGGATGGTGTCCAACAATATTCACTTGCGGTAAATGGTGTCCCTCCATATTCACTTGCAGTAGATGGTGTCCATCCATATTCACTTGTGCTAGATGGTGTCCCTCCATATTCACTTGTCTTAATGGTGTCCCTTCATATTCACTTGTCGTAGAGGGTGTGTCTCCAACTACGGTATGTGAATTTGTCTTACGATGATGCTTTCGCATTCGTGCCTTTTGTGCTACCAATTCCTATTCTCTTTTTGACGGTTGAGGTTCCTCTACAATCAGGTTTTTTTCATCAATCATTTCCAATTTCTTCTTTTCATGATATATCGCCACCCGAACTCTCTCCTTTTCTTTCAAGGTTTTGTTCTCTTCGTCTGTTAGTTTCCTCTTTGTCTTTTTCTTCGGCATGGCAGATAATTTTATCTGTACTATGGTAATGCACAAAAGTAGGGTCTTTTATTGTTGAACATGCCTTGGAATGAAACTAATGACAATAGAATATGTGGTTCTTAGCTCAAACAAGCACTTTTCCATGAGAATTTGAGGAACCAAGGAGTGATTTTGAAAAATTGTTGGTGCAGGAGCACCTTAAAGTCTTTTGGAAGATCTTGGCAATTTTGGCTTGTAGGTGGTTCTAGCCAACCACCAAGGGAATAAGGAATATGATGTAAAGTCCCAATAGTGTTTTTGATGTGTGAGTTAAGGCAAACTCAGGGTAGTCTAGAGCCTTGAAGTTTGGAGAAGCCTGAATGATGAAATTAGGCAAATTAGTCCATGTAGACTTGGCAATTTATCCTAAAAGTGGGAAAAGGGAATTAATGATGCTCTAAGCCTGACCCAAGGGTCCTAGCACATGGGAGAAAGGTATATAAGGTCATAAAAACCCTAATTGATCATGTGGGAAAGCTATTGTACGATTTGGAGTTTTGGAAGGGGAATTTGTGAGTTGGAAGAGTGCAAATTTCATTGAATTTTTGTTTTTGTGCCTTCATCCAGTCAAGAATGGATTGAAAGGACCTGTATAATGCTTTGATTCTTTCAATTGTGTAATTTAATTATTTTTTGAAGCATTATATTATCCATTTAGTTCATTTGCTTTCTGTTTTGCAAGTTTTTAGAGTTTTTGGTCTCATAGCCGGTTCAGGCCAGTTTTTGGAAATAATGATCCCCACTTGAATTCCCATGGCAAGGCTACCATGGTCACCTAGAATCAAGTAGGGGATTGTTTTTATAGTGTACATATGGTCTGTGGTGTCCTCGTTTGTAGGGGAGATGGTGAATTCATCAAGAACTAGGCGAGTGCAAGTGCATTCTGGCTAGTGGCTTGGAGAGGACAACAGTAAAGAAAGTTGATAAATGGACTGGTTTGTGCCAATCAAGAGAAAGAAAGTGTGGGAACATGTATTCCATAAATTTTTGTGAAAGGAGGATAGTTGAGGAGGTCATTGAAGCCCTCAAAGCTAGAAAAAGGAGCCAGAACCCTATAAACCCTTGAAAATAGGGGGTATGAGGAAAGTCCTATGTACAGATGCCAAAGGGACTAAACAACTAGTAAATATTGAAGCCTAGGGTACCTATAGAAATAAAATATAAAAATATTTGGGGGTTGTTAAGACCGTTTTTTAGAAAAGCTAAGAAAACAGGTTCTAGGAGGCTTAATTGGGCAAAAGGCTACACGGCCTAAAATTGGGTTTTTCAAGAAAGCGATGGGTACAAGGTGAAAGAATCCTATGATATGGATCAATAAGGAGTCAAATAAACAAGGGGATAGTGAGAATACCCTTTCCTAGCCCCTCGAGTGGTTAGGACACTTTGGGTCAGTGTGGAGCCGAGGGAAGCTTAATGGTGAATTGAGAGCAATGGTGAAGAATTTGAAATTGGTGGAGAGTCTTATGAAGTGAGAGGGGTCTAGGAGGGATCCCTGAGTAGGGTAGAGAGGAATACCCTAGGTAGACCAGAGAATAGGTCTTGGGAAGAGCAAGATTTATCTTGAAAGATAAGACTCCCCATCAATTGTTGAAGGAGTGGTCTATGTAATGAACTTTTGACCTTGTGCAAGGTATTTTGAAGATGTCTGATGCTTTGGAATGGTCTGGGAAGGCCTGGGTATAGGAGTTTCTATAAACCCTCCCTCTTTGCATTAAAAAATGGGGGTTTTTGTATTGGAAGCCTAGTTGAGTGGGTAAGGTCCTAAGACCTAGAAATTATCTTGTTTTGAGACCTAATTAAACACTATTTTTGGGTTTGGAAGTCTGGTGTGAAGATCTAAGGGTAGTTCCTTTGTAAAATTGGCCTACTTGGAGGCCTAAAATAGTGAAAAAGGTCAGTTTTCTTAATGTTTTCCCAAAGGAGTCATGTGATGGGTTAAGGTATGTATTGCAACTCTTAAATTGGTGCTACAATCATTCTTTTATTTTCCTAGTGTTTTCGAATTTTTTGGAGTTAAGGGCCCAAAACTGGTAATGCACAATAACTAGATTCCAAGGTTGAAATTTGGGAAATAATGTTTTTGTTTATTGTGCAGCTTGGAGGAGTGTTGGGATTGGTCCATTATGCCTTTTTAATCTTCTTAGATGGCTCTTGAATACAAGTTGAAATCTTCAATGGTTTTGGGTCCTCTAACTCTACAAAAAATATGAGTATCACAGTTTGAAGTGTGTGCATGGTTTGGGAGATACATGTGACAGTTTGTAGATGTTTGGCTACTAGTAATGTGGACAGTGAACAAAGGAACTAATTTTGTGTGTAAGGGTAGACTTCTGAAATGTTTCCTTTTTGTTGTACTAAATCAAACAAAGATTTATTAAGCAAATAATGGTTTGGTTGTGCCTCAAGAATTATAGTTTGTGTTTGTAAACAATGGTGCCATTATGGAAGATTTAAGACAACTTGTGAATGAAATAATCATTGGTTGATGTTTTGAGGAACCTGGTTGATTGTAATTAGTTATTTTCAAGATTTTCAAGGTGTTTTGAAGGTCCTTAAGGAATTGGGAACTCTTAATGCTAATTTGAGTATATGAATCAAATGTTTTGTGAAGGGAAATATAGTTGAATAAGTGTGTCAAGAAAGGTGTTGATTTCTTCCTTTGTACTGCATAAGTTTGTGCAAAGGTATTGGAAGGTGTTTGAACCCTTTAGAGGAATGGGAGAGGCTTGGAGTTGTCTTAAAGGACGAATTTTGGTGAATGGTTCTGAATTTCTATAATTGGCAAGTGTAAATAATTGTGTATATAATTTGGTAATTTAAAATGTGCATTGACAACCTAAGGTTATAATGACAAACAAAAATGAAAGCAAGCCATAATAGAATGAAAGAAAATTTTTAAAGACTTCACATACCTTAAAAACCAGACTTTCAAATGGAGGAGTTCAACCCAATTATGTAGCCTTAGCTTCTTCTTTCTTCAAACTCCACAATAATTTGACTTCTTCAAAAGCTTGTTCCCTTCCACACTTCAATTGTATATCAGTTTTCAATGGAATTCAAACTTCAATTGATATTATATGTCTTTCAATGAGGAAACTCTGCTATTTCATGCAAAGGTGGTAAAAAGATCATGGAAAGGTGATGGAATGTGAAAAAGATGCTTGCACACTTCACAACATCATCAAAAAGATATTTTTTGTTGGAGCACGCGCAGAACCAGGGGAATATGCAGACTGTGGGCCTTCAAATCACAGGTATATAGATTTTTTTACCGTTTTAGTGGACTGAAAAATGTGCTTGTGTTATAACGTGCACGCGTTATGTGAAATTTGGTTTTCTTAGTGTATTTTTTAGAGTATAGGATTTTCTAAGAGAGTGGGAGGGAGAGAAGGGGAGAGTGGAAGATAGAGAGGGAGGGAGAAGGGGTGAGTGGGAGAAAGAGAGAGGGAGAGAGTGGGAGATAGAGTGGGAGGGAGAGAGGGGAGAGTGGGAGATAGAGAGGGAGGGCGAGAGGGGGAGAGTGGGAAAGAGTGGGAGAAGGGGAGAAGTGGGGAGTGGTAGATAGAGACCTAAACCCTCAACCCTTAAACCCTAATCCCTCAACCCCCATAGCCTCTTAATAAAAAAACCCTTAAACCCTAATCCATCAACACTTAACCCCTATACCCTCTTAATCCCTCAACCCTTAAACCCTAATCCCTTAACCCCTATACCCTCTAAATCCCTCAACCCTTAAACCCTAATCCCTCAAAACTTAAACCCTATTCCCTCAACCCTTAACCCCTATACCCTCTTAATCCCTCAACCCTAAACACTCAACCCTTAAACCCTAATCCCTCAACCCCTATACCCTCTTAATCCTTCAACCCTTAAACCCTAATCCCTCAACCCTTAACCCTATTATCTCTTAATCCCTCGACACTTAAACCCTAATCCCTAAACCCCTATACCCTCTTAATCCCTCAACCCTCAATCCTCAACCCTTAAACCCTAATCGCTTAATCCCTATACCATCTTAATCCCTCAAACCTTAACCCCTATACCCTCTTAATCCCTTAACCATTAAACCCTAATCCCTCAACCCCTATACCCTCTTAATCCCTCAACCCTTAAACCCTAATCCCTCAAACCTTAAACCCTAATCCCTCTTAAACCCTAATCCCTCAACCCTTAAACCCTATACCCTCTTAATCACTCGACCCTTAAACCCTAATCCCTTAACCCCTATACCCTCTTAATCCCTCAACCCTCAATCCTCAACCCTTAAACCCTAATCCTCTAATCCCTATACCCTCTTAATCCCTCAACGCTCAGCCCTAAACCCTTAAACTCTAATCCCTCAACCCCTATACCCTCTTAATACCTCAACCCTCAACCCTCAACCCTTAAACCCTAATCCCTCAACCCCTATTCCCTCTTAATTTCTCAACCCTCATCCCTCAACCCTTAAACCCTAATCCCTCAACCCTTAAACCCTAATTCCTCAACCCCTATACCCTCTTAATCCCTCAACCCTTAATTCTCAACCCTTAAACCCTAATCCCTCAATCCCTATACCCTATGAATCCCTCAACCCTCTTAATTCCTCATCCCTCAACCCCTATACCGTCTTAATCCCTCAACCCCTATACCGTCTTAATCCCTCAACCCTTAAACCCTAATCCCTCAACCCCTATATGCTCATAATCCGTCAACCCTCAACCCTCAACCCTTAAACCCTAATCCCTCAACCCCTATACCCTCTTCATCCCTCAACTCTCAAACCGTAATCCCTCAACCCTCAACCCTTAAACCCTAATCCCTCAATCCCTATACCCTCTTAATCCTTGAACCCTCAACTCTCAACCCTTAAACTCTAATCCCTCAAGCACTATACCCTCAACCCCTAAACCCTAATCACTCAACCCCTATACCCTCTTAATCCCTCAACTCTCAACCCTCAACCCTTAAACCCTAATCCCTCAACCCTCAACCCTCAACCCTTAAACCTTAATCCCTCAACCCTTATACCCTCTTAATCCTTGAACCCGCAACCCTCAGCCATTCAAGTCTAATCCCTCAACTCTCAACCCTTAAAATTTAATCCCTCAACCCGCAACCCTTAAACCCTAATCCCTTAACTCCTATAACCTCTACTCTATAACCTATTAATCCGTCATCCCTAAACCCTAAACCCTTAAACCCTAACCCATAAACCCTCTACCCTCTACTGCCAATCCTATACCCTCTACCCTCAACCCTAATCCCCCAACCCTCAAACCCACTTAGTAAACTCTCTACCCTAATCCCTCAACCCTCTTGACCCTTAAACCGTCAACTCTTAGACCCTTAAACACTCAACCCTAAACCCTCAACCTTCAACCCTAACCCCTTAAACCCTAAACTATTAAACCCTTTTCCCTCTACCCTCTAACCTCTACCATCAACCTAATACTCTCTACCCTAAACCCTAATCCCTCAACCCTTAATCTCTCAACCCCTATAACCTCTACCCTATATATTGGACGCTCAACCCTAATCCCTCGACCTTATACCTTAAAACCTCAATCTTCAACCCTCTACCCTTAAACCCTCTACCCTTTACCCTATACATTAAACACTCAACCCTCAATTCTCAACCCTCAACGCTTAATCCCTCAACCCTCAATCCTTAAACCCTAAACCCTCTACCCCTTACATTGGACCTTGAACCTAATCCTTCAACCATATACCCTCAGAACTATACCCTAAACCCTCTACCCTCAACCAAGTAAACCCTTAACCCCAAACCCTTCAACCCTAAACGCTTAAACCTTAAACCTTCTACCCTATACCCTCAACCAAATACCCTCTACCATCAAACCTATTCCATCAACCCTCAAACCTTAAACCCTAATACCCTAGAAACCATCAACCCTATAGGTCCTCCATCCTAATCCCTCAACCCCTATCACTTTCTCTCTATCTATACATCTCACTTCTCCCTCCATCCCTTCCTCCCACCCTCTCTAATTGTCTCTATTTACCGTCTACCTCTTTCTGCATACCTCTCTTTCAATCAATCCATACCACCCTCTCAATCATTTCTCTCTCTCCCACCCCCCTCTCTCTCTCCCTCTCCATCAATTCTCTCTCTCCGACCCCCCTCTCTCTCTCCCTCCCTCTATCCCTCCCACCCTACCTAACTAAGTCCCCCTCAATCCAACCCCTTCTCTCCCACTCCCTCTCTCTTAAACTCTCACTTTGAACCCCTCTCCATCTCTCTAGACTCTCTCTAAATTCTCTCTTCATCTAAAGACATACATAAATGCATACATACAAGCATAATACATTTGTACATATAATCTTACATCCATACAAGCATACATACATACATGTACATAAAAATATATCAGCATACATTAATATATTAGCATTTAACATAAAGTAAGACATAATGCGAGCACGTTATAACGCGCTCGTGTTATGTGCTAGTAGACATGTTCCCCGCAGAAGCAAAAACCATGTCAAAAGTGAGATATAACGCGAGCGCGTTACAACGCGCTCTCGTTATAGCGCGCTCGCATTATATCTTGCTTTGAGAATTACCAAACTTTAAGCTTGGTATTGCCTTGGAATTCCAACCCAAAGGCTTGGAGGGCATTCCCAACAACCAGAGACGTGTTTTTAAAAAATCCACCATATTTCTCATAATCGAGTTCATGCTCACCGTTAGGATTGCATGTGGTTCAATATCGAAAAAATCGAGCACATGGGTAATGTTGGGTTATCTCTTAGCTATCCAACAATGTAATTTTTTTCACTTTCTGAAAATGTTAAGTCTTTCATCCATAATTTATTTTATTTGTACGTCTTTTTTTTGCCAAAAAATAGTGTTTGGTATTTTTTTCGTTATAAATTAACCATTCATCAATTTTTCAAATAAATTACATTTTTAGAAACTAGAATCCATTCTAGAAAGTTCAAAAAAAAAAAAAAACAAATCAATTAGTTTCCAAAATTTGTAGGGGTAGCACGGCCAAAATTCTATTTTCAAGATATGTCCACTTCGCAAATTACTAAAAAATTAAATATTCATTAAAAAATTATCAGAAAAATCATGCATCAACTACATACTGTTAGCTAACTTTTGACTGTTGCGATTTTAAAAATACTAAAAAAAAGTTCACCATACGAGGGTCGTACAAGAATTGCTATGTTATGTTTTTCTGACAAAAACAACACCAATTTGTGTACATCCCTCATTTGAACCCCTTAATCTCAATCATTTTCAAAATAAATTAGTAGTTTAGAAAGTAGACTCGGAGCACTTTAATCCTTATTTTTGTTCCATCTCAAAATTTTGAGTCTAAGTATCCTCAATTTCACATCCAAGGTTAGTATTTCCTGATTTCAGAAAAAGTCTGTCCACTTAAGTCCCCTTTTTGGGAACCATCTTGCTGCGCTAACCCCAATACAATCTAATAAAAATAAGAATAAAAATAATCTTCTTCATCTTCAAGTACATATTTTGGTGGATTAGGGTTCATTATATCTTACACCCTCCTTTGTGGGAGAATATAAAATCTCACAATCTCAACCTAAGGAGTCTCGTGTTTGATTTTTACAATCTTTTTCTACATCAAAAAATCCAGAACATCGTCCCATGATGGTGATTTGGTCTATTTAGCTTTCATCCCTTATGTGTTAGTGATGTCTAACCTTAACATTTCAATTCCTGAAAAGGATTTGCATTCTTACAAAATAATATTTTCTTATCATAATCATTTAGACAAGACAACTCCATCTAGGTTGGAAAAGTCTTATGGGCTTGGATTCAAAATTATTTCTAAAATTGGATTCATTTCCCAAGCCTATTTTATTGCATTATCCAAAGAGGAAACCCAACATTCATTATTTCCTTAACATAATACTTCTCGTTGAGCAATTCTTGTCCTAGGTTAGGTACCTAGGACCCATTCACCCATGGGTGAATGGGTCCTCCATCAAACTTAGGACCTAGATTTAAATTACGTTTTTGGCGGTATTTTAATGTTTTCAAATCTATATTCAGATGTTAGCTTGTGATATTTGAATTTCAATAAATTAAGGATACACATATATAAATATAAGGTTATTTCACTATGTTTCACCTAGAGTTTCCAAGTTAGAATTCAAGAGAAATTTTAAGAGAATTATAAGAGTAGTTCAAGGTATTCAAAGGAATGTTTATTACATATATATTGCAGTAAACAAGATCAAATTTTCATGTCAAAGTCTTCTTGCATCATGCATGTTTTTGGAGCTAATATGATGGTGTAGGTTCCATGATCAATTCAAGCATTCAAAATATTATTTCAAGTCAAGATTCAAGGTTCAAGATCCACATCCATTGAATCCATTTCATGCAAGTTTTAGATCTATATTCCAAGGTTTATGCAAGGGTTTTTTGAGTGGTAACATAGATTTGTTCATTCTTCATTCCCTTTTTCATGTTTTATTTGATTTCAAGGTTTGATTACCAAAATAGGGTTTGACCAAGGAAAACCCGCATTCACCAAAAATAAAACATTTTTCCCTGTTGATTTATGATTATAGATTTAGGTAGAAGAAATTATCTTGAAGATCTCTTGAAGAGAAAAAATGAAGAAGTTGTCAAAGTTACAAAAAATTTCATAAAATTTGTCATCTCATGGAACTTCACCTAAATAATTTATTTCTAGATTTTCAAACTTGTAAGTTTGATAAATTGAAAGATTCAAATATATTGCAGAGGCTCCCAAAATTGTAGACAAACCCTAACTCAGGACCCATTCACCCCTCGACAAATGAGTCCTAGATCAGCTTCAAAAATTGACTTTTGGTGAAAGGTACATTCAAATCTACATCTCTCTAATTTGCATTTTGTTTTTTGGCTCTATCAATACTGAGTTTAATCTTTTTGTTCCAAGTGTTAGATTGCATTTTTGTGTTTATTTACTACTTTTTAGTTTTTCTCCCCAAAGTGTTGTTTGACCAAGACCCCTGTCATGACACAAAACTTGGAAATCTGTAGATTCATACTTTGACTTGATTCACCTAGGGGTTGGTAATAATTTATTGTTGTGGATCTTATTCCCTAATGAAATAGAATAAGAAATAGGTCACTAAGTGGTTCATTAATCCCATTTTGGTAAACCACCTAACTTTTCTTTATTTCATTTTGCTGAACTTGACTTTTGATCATTGCATTTTTTTAATTTTGGAGTCCTCTTTCACCCTAGATCTAGATCTTGAATTCATTTGCATTGCACTGCATTGAATTGAATCTCATTTAGGGTTGTTTAACCTTCATTATTTTGCATCTCATTTAGGGTTTTAGGATTGCATTTTTGGCATTCTTTAGATCTAAAAAATACAAAAAAAATAGTCATTTTACAAATTATTTACATAACATTGCATTGTCATTCATTTACAAGTAAAAATTGAATCAAAATTATATTTCAAAAGTGTTAGATTGCATTTTGGTGTTGATTTACTATTTTTAGTTTTTCTTCCCAAAGTCTTGTTTGACTAGGACCCCTTTCTTAACACAAAAAGGAAATATATAGATTCATACTTTGACTTGATTTACCTAAGGGTTGATAATCATTTTATGTTGTGGATCTCATTTCCTAATGAAATAAAAGGAGAAATAGACCTCCCTAAGTAGTTCATCAATCCCATTTTGGTAACCCTCCTACTTTTCTTTGTTTCAAAAACCACTGAATATCCTTATACCTTGTCACATAAAATAGCATTTTTTCTTTTTTTTTTAGTCTTCTTAAATAAAATTGTACAACAAAAATTTGAATCCTTATTGCAAAAAATTAGTGTCAAAACAATCTAATCAAGCATCAAACACTGAAAATATTATAATATTTATTACTAGGAGATTGAAAACAATCCAAAACCCATCATCCAAAATAATAATTCATAATCCAAATTACTATTGGCCCACAGTTTCCATTGCACCAAAAGATCGACCTATTGATTCTTAATACAACTACCAGAGTTAACGGATCCATGAGGGGCGGTTAGTCCATGTCACGAATCTCGAGGGGAGCACTGACCATCTACCAAAAAACCCCCCTCAACATTACCCAAGGGGATTCGAACCCAACACCTTTGGCTCTGATACCATTTGTTGGCCCATAGTTGTCATTACACCAAAAGATTGACCTGCTAATGCCCGATACAACTACTAGAGTTAACGGATCCATGGGAGGCGGTTAGTCCACACCATGAATCCTGAGGGGAGCATTGACCATCTGCCAACAATTAACTTACATTTTTCTAAGACTTGTCTAATTCCTACCCATATCATCCTAGTTTCATCCATCTAAATCAATCGTGAAATCAAGATCTATATCCTATTAGTATACCTTCATCATAGCTTGCTTAAGAATCCATCCTATCTTAAGTCCAACTTATCACCCTTTTCTTTCTTATGAACTTTTTTATCCAAATTATAGATATCCTATTTATCCATGAAATTAACCAAGGTCTTGACATCTAGTTTTTCTAGCCAATTATCCTAAGAAAAGCTAATTGTTTTTTCCCAACCTTGCTTTAATTCTTAATCAACTTAATCCAATCAATCAACCATAAACATAAAAATATATGGTTCCCAATCCTCTTGTTATTATCAAGATATATCATTCCCACATCAACAACACTATCATCATCATCAATCAATCAATCATCAATTTTTAGCTTGACGAAGGGTAGCATTATGTTTGTTTTTGTAATCATTTTATGCATACTTACATTTTTCCATGTCTTTGTCTTATCATTTTATCTTAAATTTGTGGCATTTCTTGTAATTTTCCTACCATAATGACATCATGGTATTTCATATCATGGTTCTATGGGCATATGTTTTCTTGTGACCTTTAGTCCTTTATGCATTTGACACATCATTGTCATGGTCTTTATATCATCGCACATTGTAATATTAGGTGCTATATCAAACATCGAATTACTCACATCGATTTATCATGACCATCCTTTCCTCTATCATTTGCATATAATCCCCTTTTCTTATCCATCCTTTTCATCCTTTTTAAGATCTTATCCATGTTCTTTATACCTACCTATGCTCTTGAGGGGCCATCATATCATCCTTCCTTTTATAAGCCTCATATATTTTTCCAACATCTATATTTTATTCTTCTTCTAAATTACATTTCTTCTTCTAGCCCAACATCGTCTCAAAGAAGGAAAAAATATAAACATATAAAAAAAACTAGGTTCTAATCCTATTCAATATCCTAATTATTCATAATTTTCCCTAAATCCTAAAACATTTTACCCAAGGTCCTAATCCACTTTCCTAAATCCTAATTCCTATTTCATGTCCCCTTCCCAGAGATGATTTAATTAATTTTATTAATTAACTCTCCTATAACCACCTAAAAATGAATAAAAGAAATAAAAATTTCTTTCTATTCCTCACCACTCATCTCATAATCAATTTCTAACCATCTCACCAAATTTCAAAAAATAAATAATAAATCTCAAATATCATTTTCCCTTGATCTTCCAACCACCCAACCAACTCAATCCTATCCATTCGTCTATATACTTATCTCAACCATTGATCTTCGTCCTACCAAGCCTATAAATCTACCCTTTGATGAACCATTTTGAGAGGGACCCCAAATTATCATATTGTCATGTTATTGATTTGCAAAGCAACCACAATCATATCATTTTGAGCATATCAAGGATTCAAATTGTTGGTAATATTTGACTGTTTTGTTTTAAATTTGGATCTTTTTGTTTAATCAATGATTGCAATAAATGTTGAATAGGATTTTAATGTTAATTATTTGAATATGTCTTTGTTCACATTTTTAGCTATATAGTTACAATTCAGATAATTGAGATTTTTAATTTATTAAAAAAATGAAATAGATTTTAATTATTTATTTTGGAAATAAATTATTTAATTTATTAAGGATTAAAATTGAAAGGAAAAATTTAGAAAAGGACTATGAAATGAGAGTAGGTTGCGACTAAGATAATTCATGATATTATAATGTTAGGTGATGTTAGGAGATGGTGAAAAACTAACTGTGTACACCAGCTAATAATATATGAATTTATCCAAATGAAAAACCATTATAGATGCCATAGTAATCACAGACATAATATATGAATTTATCCAAATGAAAAACCATTATAGATGCCATAGTATGGAATTGTCTGTTAAAAAGGAAGTTTTGTTACAATCAATAATTTTGTCAAGCTAGTGTTGTTCTAGCAATGACTTCATGAACAAAACAATCAATATTCTTATCAGAAGATCCACCTTTCATCATTGCTTTCTTTGCTAATGTCTTCCATTGCAAAGCATTCTTCCTCATTTCCAAACCTTCATCACTTTCCATAACTCTCTTAATAGATTTCTCCACCTCATCCCTACCAACTAGCCCATCGCCTATTTTATTCAATCTTATTCCAGTCTTCCACACCTCTTCAATATACTTAGAATTAGTTGTTTGATCGCTCCACTGAGGAATAGTTAGGACAGGTAACCCTGAGCTGAGGCTCTCTAATGTAGAATTCCATCCACAGTGTGTAACAAACATACCCACTGAATGATGATTAAGCACTGCCATCTGTGGACACCATGACACAACTAGCCCTTGATCTATAGTTTCCTCAAGGAAACCCTCTAGAAAATCATGTACGTTGTTATTTTCTTCTTTGTTATGATCAGGACGAAGCACCCACAAAAAGGAATGCCGACTGGCCTTCAGCCCAAGGGCTATTTCTATGATCTGCTCTTTGGAAAGGACAGCTAAACTGCCGAAAGAAACATATACAATAGTTGAGGCTTCCTTCGTATTGAGCCAATCTATACAGTTTTCTGCTTTCCAAAGATGTGTGCCCACGTCTTGGTCTTGTGGATTGTTTCCATCCAGGAAAGCCGAGGGAACAAGAGGACCTACTGTCCTGATTGGAATGAGCGAATCCATGGATTGTATCTCTGTCATTTCCAGTTCATTGAAGGAGTTTCCCAGAATCCATGTGGCCTGAGAAACGCTACTGAATTGGTTCAACACATGTCGCAACAACGATTCCTGTGGATTTGAAGGCTGCAGAAAGGATGGCATATCTGATTGGCATAGTTGTGGAAGTCCTTGTATTGTAATAGCATCTCTCAGATTCTCTGCTTCATCTTTTGCTTTCACTAAACACCAATATTATAAAGTGAAAATCAATATTCAAATTTAAGAAAACAGAGAAACATATGCCAAAAAATAGCAGGAACAAATTTTTCAATAAATAATTAAAAAAATAAAACCATTCTCTTATTAAAAAAATCTATATTATAAGCTGCGAAGAGTATTCTGAATCAAAAGAATGGTTCTATACGATACTAAGAGTATCCTAGGAAAACAAAAAATACTACAAAAACTAAAAAAATCCAAAATAATCTGCCAATATTTGGATTAAGATGAGCTTTACCCATGCCTGTGTAAAAATGATAATAGATGGAATAAACTGCACAGGACTGCGTCCAGAAAAACGCTGAGGGAATATTAAACTTGTTCGCAATATCAGGAACCCAGTTCATCAGAGGATCGTAGACAATGCAAGAGACTATGTCGCCTTGAGAATTGAGCCTCTCCATCACTCGTTCGAATGTAAGACCTCCCACCTTTTTCATCAAATCAAATTTCAAGTCTACATCTTTCGTCTCCTCAAAATCCGGAGAAAGCCTGTCTGAAATTGTTTCAAATCTGATATCCTGCGAAGCAGTAGTCACATGAGCAGCAGCCCCATCACGAGCTTTTATCATTCGCTCTCTAGCTCTCTCTGTGGTGATGAAGGTCACATGGAGGTTTCTGCAGACAAGCCTCTTGGCAAGCTCCATTAATGGATTCATATGACCCTGCATTGGGTAAGGGAACACCACTACATGAGGCCGCTTAATTCTTGGTTGCTGACCCAATGACCCCATCTTTGAATGCAACTCAGGATTCAGTGCTTCATAATGCCATCGCTGCATTGTATTTATAATCAAATTGCAAGGGAATCGTAGACATGTGCACTGTTTTTGTTTTAAGATAAAATGACAAGTAATCTGACGGAAGTGTTTCTGTAAATGTTAGAGCTTTGTCTTTCTTCTGGGTATGAAGTGAGCCAGAAAACGGATCTCTATGTGATGATGTTACGTAAAGAGAATAAAATCATAATAATTAATCGCTTTCACTAAAGTTACGCACATATGCAGGCGTAGGTAAGTACATATTCATTAAAAAAAAGGAAAAATATAGTATTTTATATGTAATATTCAGATGAAATCGAATTTTCACCTTAAAAATTTCAGATATGTCCATCTGGGTCGGCTAACATGGTCGGTACGTTCCTGAAGAAACTAAAAGCAAAACTAATTAGAAAATGTTGAAAGATCAAAGGTGTTCCCTGTATTTGAGACGTCTATTCAACCAGTCAAATGCACAATTACATAGACATAGCAAGTTCTAGACAAAACAAATACGAATACAACAAATACAACGCACCTGACAGTCCATAGCTTCCAGATTTGAAAATTTCGAAACTCTCACAGAACGTAAACTTATTAGTGGAGACGTTGTAAAATTGATCATAGAGGACTAGTAGTTGGCTGTATATGTCTGCACGTGCGAACTGAAGCGCTCGCCTACTACCTGTTTTAGCTGTGACTCTGAAGATATGAACAACCAAAAGTCAATAGTTTTTCAGTTCTAAAGCAATTTCAGTTTTAAATCATATTAAAACAGCAATTTGCTACTGCGTAGCTTTGCTTTTTTAGCTTTGTTTACTTTTTTTTAAGAGGATCGCAGCTTTAATGTGCTGCTGTGAAATCTCTTATATAGAGATTTTTTTTTAGCTCTTTTAATCACGATGAATAATACAGCAGAATATTACTAGTACTTGTATTTAAAAGAGGTTCAAGGATTATGTCGATAAAAAATTATATGTATGTTAATATATTAGAGAGTATGTGTTTGTGCATGGATGTGTATGGATGCAATGTGCTCAAGTTCTAGTTGCATGTGGTTGGATTAAATAATTAATAACTAGCAGTCGCATGGACAGGCATGCAATGATCAACCGATAGGGTGCACCACAAATGGCTATCCACTAGGAAGAAATATTTGGCATTGTCTGATTGGTGCGAGGGAGGGAAAGCATACTAGTAAGGCAATATGAAAAAACATGATGTTAGTTCATAGTAGGAGGCAAATCTTATGATTTTCAATTGTAGGGAGGATAAAGTATGTGGAGTAAATTATAAGAGATGTTGGAAATTCAATGTATATATTTGCAATGTATCCATACATATTAAAGTTAAATTTGAAAAGCCTAACCTAAACATATTATAAATCACTTAATTTTGATAAAAAGACTATTTTATATGTCTTCATTTAATTTGAGAATTATAAAGCATTATAAACCTGATGTTATAATCCACTTGTCTATTCTTATGATGTGGGATTAAGAACCATTTGCATAAAATGGAAAAAGTGGTCTTTGTGACATCAAAATTTATTAGTTGAAAATTGGTTATGAAAATGTAAAATAAAACTGTAAGTCATGTTGAAAAAATCTTATTATTTGCAATGTATCCATTAATTGTAATTTCAAGTAATTAATCATCAACAACTTTATATTTATTAATATGTAATATTTGATAACTTTAGTTACAATAGTTATTAAAATTTGCTTTAATTAATAATTTTAGTTATTATAAGATAAAGATAGATCATTGGGAATCCACAGTAAAATAATTCTCAATGAATACAAGATTTTAATAAAAAAAATAATAAAAAATTAGAGTTGAAAAATTAAATAAAATTTAAATTTTTAAATAATTAATTTGTTAATAATAACAATGTCTCCAAAATTTCAAGTACGATATAATTTTAGCTCTATCTTAGTTTTATATTTACTAGACCTAGATGTACATCTATATTTGACCTTTTTGTGTAGGTTAAATAATATTTATGAAAACTACGAAACATTAAAGGACTCTTCTTTTTTAAAGAGTTATTAGCTATGCTTTTAATTACTAATATTCAATAAAAATGTATTATTTAAAAAAATTCAATCCATTATTTTAGGTATGGTATATTTTTTCCAATGCTTATGTGGAAGTAGATAATTTATTACTTTGATATTATTTATGTAGATTATTTTTTATTTGAATATTAGTTATGATGGGAATCACTAATGAATTTTTCAAAAAAGAAAGATGTTATAAGTAGTATTTAGTCCATAATTTTGGAAATCAAAGCATTATTGTGCGTGTGATTTATGGGTTAAAAGAAGAATGTGATGACATGATACACATAGTTTGCATTGTTAGAATAATTGAATTAGAAAGTACACCTTGTTTTGAGGCGACATGAGAAACATGTTATTATTGAGTATGTTTATCAAACACAAGTGTATACAAGGATTTGTGGACACATGTATCTATGTAAGAACAAATATATGGTGTTAAAAGTAAAAACAAAAAACCCACATTTGTTTTCCTCCCTACCATATTAGCATCATGAAGCCCCATGGACTCTAGCCAAACCACCGAGCAAGAAAATTATGAAACGACCATGGGGAATTACATGGAGTTTCATCATACATCACACAATAAAAAAGTTGGGGAAAATCTGGTGTTTTCATATATAATCTCTCATATTGTTGTGTCTTCTTTACTGTGGTAACTTTTAATAAAATAGGTATCTTGATTTTCGAATGCTTTTGCATTCTTTAGCCTAGTTCTTGCAAATAAAAGATAGGGGTATGCTAGTGGAGAGGCAAGAAAAAATAGAAAGGAAGCATAAAATGTGAGTAAGAAAGTGGGTAAAATTCATATAGACAATGTGAAGCTAAAAATAAGTAATAATTTTTACAATTGGTTAACACAATTTATCTATTGACAATGGAAAATTTGTGTACTTACATACACTGTTGATGGTGTTTAACAAGGACGAGTTGCATTGGATTGAGTTGTTGGATCATGAAAGAATTTAAAATAGAGTTTACAATACACTAATTTTGTTGAATGTCAATTGTATTTGTTCAATATTATAAACAAAATAATATAGATTGCGGATTTGGGTAATAAAGGTGTGGTACACAGTAACAGTATTACTGATAATGATGTTGAGGGCTTAAGGATTAACATTAGAACCATTGCAGAATAGAATAATAGAATAGCAAGACACAATGCTATAATAATCAATGCAATGACCGAAAAACTTGACAAAGCCCAGCAGGGTTCCTTGGTGGTTGATCTTGAAGACACCGAAGATAAAAGCCAGGATAGGGATGGAGGTATTTCTAGAAGAACCCGCGCTAATTTGAAGCGAAAGGGCCCCCTAACCCCAAAAATGGTGCAAACTTTAAAAGAGGGGGTTATTGATATGCAGGCTTTGGAGGCAGAAACTGAGACTATCCTTTGGTCTCTGAAGTAATCCTGTGTTCTTCTGCTGCCTTTTTCTTTCTAACCCTCTTGGTCTTTTTTGTCTGTTTGTTGCTGTTTTTTGTTGGGCAGTTGTATTTTTTTGGTGGACCAATGGTGGTCTTTTCTCTATCTTGTAAACTTTGTGGTTTCAGGTCCCTGTAAAACCCGTTTTACCCTTTTATCAAAAAAATAATAATATAGATATATAATAAAAGAGGTTAGTACTATCTATTGTAAATAGAAAGTGATAAAATTGAACATTTTGAATAGATGGCATTTTGGTAAAGAATTGTCAATAAGTTATCTATTGGGGAAGTTGAAAAGGGAGTTGTGGAAAGAATAAAAAATGTAATGGATAGAATAGAGTATGTTTCTGGTAGACAAGTGCATGGGATACTTTTTGTGTCCATGTATATAACCAACAAGAAATATATGATGGTGGAAGGAAAAACCACTAAACCCACACTCATTCTCCTCCCTACCATATTGGCATCATGAAGCCTCACGGGCTCTAGCCAAACCCCCGAGAAAGAAAGATAGGTAAGGTCCATGGAAAATCTCATGGACTCTTATCATATATCACACAATAAGAAAGTTGGGGAAAAATGAGTGTTTTCTAACAAATTCTCTAATATTGTAGTCTTTTTTTTTTTGTCTGACAAGTTGACAAAAATAGGTATGGTGATAAAGAATTAACATAATGGGGTTTGAAGATGGCTAGAGGAAGATGGATAGATGGAATATATAGAATAGTGTACAATAACTAAAAATGTGCATCTAACTTCACAATACGAGTTTAAATGTACCTATATTAAAAATATAATTATAATATAAGGAAAAATATAGTAAAAATAGCCATCAAATTGACAAGCCAACTATTACATAGATTGCCAACTATTATATAAGGAACAGTTTGATTTGGGGAACTGGAAAAAATAATATCATAAAAGATATTGATACAACAAAAGCAATCTATGTAATAATTAGCTTATTAATTCAAAATTCAAGCTAATAGATAACATAAAGAAATTGTAAAAGAACTATTAGAAAAACACTTTAAGAATTAGAGGTAAATGATAGATGATTGAAAACCCACATTAAACATATTCATACAAGACTTGAGTAGTCTATGTAAGATTTTTCTTGTCAATTCAAAATTTCCCAAATGGGAAAACACTTACCATTCTACTTCCATGTATTGGGGCAACCAAGTCCACCACCACCAGTACATGCAGGTAGCAAGCCCCATTGTTGTCATAAGTAGCCTTGGGTTGTTTGTTGTAGAGAGATTGAAATATATGAGGAAAAAATAATATCATGAAACATATTGATATAGGATTCGAGTTGCATTCTTTGGTAATTATATATTGAAGACAAATAGATAAATTGTATAAGAGGTGTTAGAATAACACTTATTTGGCACTAAATATTATAGAAAAAAATTGAAATTGTATTGAATTCCCTGAAACATATACATATACACATATGGATATATATATATATAATATATATGTATTTATATATTGAATTCCCCAATCCATATATAAAAATATACATATAGGTAAATATATATATCGATATATACAGACGAAGACCACTGTGGCTCATTTGACAATGCAACAAAAATTTATATATACATATGCATATCTAAACAAATGTGTATACTATCTTTATTCGTATTTATGTAGATTGTGATTCTAAAAAGAGTTTAAAATAGAATATATAAGTATTATTTATGTTGTGAGAAAATAGCTACAATACAACAATGACATTCAATTACATAACATTGAGATGTTAATAACATAGCATTTAATAATGGAGAATGTGCAACATGTTCATAATGCCACAATGGCTCTTTTGACAATGCAACTGAATCAATATATTTTCTCACACATTTTGGAGTATACTTTCACACACTACAACATCGAATATTGCATTTACTTCCTCCTACACCATTGCACCACAATGCCAGGATCCATTAACCCTCATGTGAGTAAACACTTACCATTCTACCTCTAGGTTTGGACGCAATCAAGTCCACCATGGCCAACCCATGTAATTGGAAAATTCCAATTTTCCATAAAAAACCTCGGGGAAGTCGTTGGTGGCCCTCAGAGGTTTTAAATTTTTGGGGTTGAGAAATTTTAATCCTGACAAAAAACCTGATGGTGATTTGAAACGAAAACCCAATAGGTAAATTCCAACGGTTACATAGATTGGTTGTGTTGTATCAATATGTTTCATGATATTCTCTTGTTCTCATTTGTTTGAAGCTCCCTGTAACAAGTTGTTCATTGTTGTAGTCTAGCTCTTGTATTCTTGATATGTTAATCCAAGTAAATGTTTTTTGTGCATTTGATTATGGGTTGTACCCTCATGTATTTTTTTGCTTCACATGACATTGTAGGAGTATCTTATTCTATTGTCCTTATGACAAGAATTTTTTTTAACTTTCAAAATTTTGAAATTTTGTGGATTGGTGTAAACTACAAACATAACAATTACTTGTTCATTTGGATTTCTTTCAATTTCTTTTGGTTTATGTATGTTTTTCGTCCTTTGGTTATTGTTCCTTGTTATTTATGTGCATATTTGGTGCTATACACATGATGTAAAGCATAGTATTTGTACAACAAACTATTCATAGCAATAGTTTACACCTATTCTACATATCTTAAAGTTCTATTTAAAATGAGTTTTTGATCATTTTCTATTTAAGGAGTTGTAGAAGAGCTACTAAGAAAACACTTAACAATCATATGTAAATGACAGATGATCAGAAACCAACATTAAATAGAACTTTAAGAGAGGCGGGAAAACATACATAGATGAACAAAATGAAAGGAGGCCAAAGGTTTCTATTGATATGTCAATTACATTTTATTCTTATGTGTTATCCTAATACCTCTTACAATTGTTATGTAGATTGCTTGGCTTGTACCAATATGTTTCATGATATTCTTTTTTTGTCATCTATTTGAAGCTCCTTATTACAAACTATTAATTCCCATTGTTATTTTGTTTGTATGCTAAGAAAATATATTTGTTGGAAAATATTGGTCATCTAAGATAAGTATCCAAGATCTATACTACCTTTGGTAACTTTAATTTCAATTAGATTACCTAAAAAACACATACAACTATGTCACAAAGCGGAATATAACATAGTTTGTTTCCCACATTAATCCTTTTGACAAAAACTTATGCAAATTCAGTTTCAACAATAAACATTAACAAATTATAACCAAGAAACATGAACCATAAAAAATGGGACAAAATAGATAGATTTATGTAGGGAAAACCCTTTCAGGTAAAAAACTCCACACTCCAAAATCCAAGATCGTCATTGTATTATTCATGCAACAAAATAGTTACAAATATAACTCAGGCACTAAGCCTTTACATAGATTACATCTTGTTTCATTCTGGAGACAAAATGGTAAAAACCTTGTGACAATAGTTTCCCTCTCTCCTTTTACACTTCTTTGATCAACCTCTCAGTCCGTTACAACCTTCGCACTATTACAATACCCTCACATAGTATACAAAGAAGATTCATAGAGAGAGGGTGGAGACACCTCTTAGAACAACATACTCATCCTCCAACTCCCACCACCGAACATACAAAGAGATTTTCATTATTTTCACATTCTCAAATGGTCTGTTGATCTTCCAACGGTCACAATAGTCCAATTGCCAATGGTTTACATTCTTCTTCTCCCAATTTTCCATAATCAACCATGTAGGACAGTCATTTGGCTAGCCAAGTCAACATCCTCTATTTAACTAGATAAATTAAAACACCCACCACTCTACCATAGCCAAGACACATCACCCTCATTGTGTGGCGGTGAATACACCACACCACTGCAGGCTCCTCCAATTCCTATCATGGTGTCGTGTTATATCGCACTACCACTCGACACATGTGAAGCCCTCACAATATTATGGTATATACTGCACTACTGCATCCTAGCTTGAAGGCACCTACAATATGGTAGTATCACCGCACTACTACACCTCTCCATGAAAGATCATGTGGTACGATCGTATCACTGTGCTACTGCCAGACAAACAAAGAACCCTTGAGGTATGGCGGTACACCACACTACCACTCAGATATGAATAGGTTCCCATGGTATGGCAATATACACCGCACTACTGCACCTTAGCTAGAAATCTCTCATGATATGGTGGTAACCGTGCTACCGTATCTCTTCCACAAACACTTAGCAGTAAGGAGGTTAAGGCATGAACACATAAAGGAGATCCACCAAGTCCTCTAATAGAGGTCCAAGCCAGCAAGTTGAGGCACATTTTCCAACAAGCTCCCACTTGACAAAGACTTATTGTCTTCCTCCAAAATTAAAATTTAATGAAGATCATAGGCCCCTCCATTTTAGACCTTGTTTAATAGCATCTAGGACACGCAATGAACACATTTCCATAGATAATAGTCTATCAAAAAAATTGAAACATAATCAAGTATCCACCTATAACCAAATATCCAACATTGTAACCAAACACAGTCTTCCATGAAACCACATAGATCTCAATCATGCTCTCATGCTCCATCAAGACTTCTACAACAACATCTAAGATGTCCACTATTCAGGTAACAATCCTTGTCATCCTCCAACATGCCACCTATGGAAGAAAGGAACAAGCCAAGGTGAATATGCACCAAACCAACAAACACAAGAAAAATATCCTAGTGATATCAACAACAAGATGTTGCCATCACTCTAGTAAACAAGATAAAAACATCAGCTAGAACACCAATTAGACTGACTACTTCTATCCAATTGATAAACCCACGTGTCTGAAATAGCACCCACAACAAGTGCTAGTTCATCCAAACAAACATACCTTCAAGGTATCCACATTAGTAAACCCATGCTAGTAGCACAACCAACCCATCAACCGCAGATACAAGCACCATATACAAACCAATCGAAGAAGATCAAACACATCCAGGTACTCCCACTACATAGGTAATGCCAAATCTAAAAGATCAAAGGCATAAAAAGTCTACCAATAACAACACATAGAAAATGTAACCAATGTAGTACCAAGGAAACATCCACAGTAATATGCACAACCTACAACCAACAACTACTCGAATCATTTCTCTTAGTAGTCTTCCAAATTTCTTCCAAGTTCTTTAACACCCAACATAGAGAAAGATAAAGAACCTCCAAGTTACCACTCAAAACATGAGTGAAAACAAAAGCTCTGACCAAATCTCAAACCAATGTAAAATTAAATCAAACCTCCAGGAAGACAACCAAGACCAAAGAGAGAAACTTTGCACAAAATATAATTATAGAACATCCTCCTACATACACCTCTAAAATCCAGTTGTGTCAAGTATGATTGCCTTCATATCCCAAAGGAAAATCCATAACAACACCCAACTGTTTAAACTTAAATTATGTAGTATGTAACCAATCATGGATGTAAGCATCTCAAAGAAGATCAAACTACTTCTTTTCCAATTTTAAGAAAGCAACCCATATAACAATCTCCTACTAGTTCTCATCACTAAATGATGTAACACAAAATCTCAAGGAGATAAACCATGTTGTCCACCTTCCACTATGAGTCCTCTAGAACCTTAAAATAGCAATTTCAAGATCCATATCATGAAAGCAAGCATAAAACACATCTGAAAGATATAATGGGAAAATACCTCTCAAATAGACTTCACTACCGAGAAGACCAAGAGTGGAAAAAGAAAATGCTCCTCCAAGATATACAAGCCACCATGACTTACCCAAGATAAATATCCTCATAGATCTATGTTGAAATAACATCCAACCAATGTGTAGGCTACTCGAACTTTCAACTATAATTAACACCTTTCTCAAAATAATTTCAACCTTGCCTTATTCTCCATGTATCCATGAACACTAGAAACTAATCATCTCATCCTAAACTCCAATCTAAATTATTGTACTTAACATGGAGTTCTCAAGCATATGAACAATGTACTCAAAACACGAAGAAACTCCAGACCACTATCAAATCTCCAAACATTTGAAATGGGAACTTATCATGATACCATTATCCACACATCCCCCTTAGGAGATACGATGCTCAAAGTGACTTCACCACAGTCTCAAGAGAAAATCATCATGCCAAAACTCTAATGTGTAATCAAGAGTATAACATGACATCGAGCAAAAAAAATCCAAACCAACATCATCTGCCAAGCACCACCAACACCGCAGTCAAAAACACCAAACATCCTCCATGGTGTAAAGATGTTGCACATCCTTAAATAGTGCCCATGCAAATGTCAAATAACTCTTCTGCAGCAATAGGATTTGAGATTCCATCCTAGTAACATCTATAATAGTAAATAAGATCATTCACCACTAAGTGCTGAACCCAAAATCACTGCTCAAGTTCCCACTGAGCCGTGATACTGAACTTTCCAAGCA
>CM021104.1:605893506-606024194 GCA_007115665.2 Sequoiadendron giganteum
GATCTAATTTGTTCCATTTTTGCATGATAAATTATGCACACCAATTCACATTTATAAATATGATTTCATTGTACAAATAAATTTAAATTTAGTGAAGTCTTTGTGTACTTAAAACAACCATTTTCAATATTTCAATAAAGCTCAAGCTCATCTTTGTTTATTTTGTATGTATTGCAATTACCAAGTTAGCATATATCTATGTGTCCCTTTGAATGTATTCTATTTTTTATTCTTATCTAAATAGTAAGCTTTGAAAACAATGAATGAGACTATAAATTAATGTTATTGTTAAACTTATAATTTCTTCTTAACTACTTTGTCCCACTATAGAGAACTTATGTATCTTATCATGAAATTTGAAAATTTAGATAAATCAATGTATGTCCTCAGATTTAATTAAACTATATGTCATACTTGATAAATACATATGTATTCACAATCAATATACCTTAGCTCTATAGATATACTCTGGCTGGGAAACAACCACACCGATGAGTAAAATTCCCCTCACCCCAAAAGATAAAGCTCTAGAGACCCATAAAAACTTAGAAGGATAAATTACTTATTGATGAATTAGTTAATTAATGATAGGCTTGATATTTATGAGCTCCATTGAGAACCCTTGTCTAACAATAATCCTTTAATATAAATAGAATCTAGTATAATTTTTACTTGAATTAAACTACATTGTTTTCATCATTTACCCATTTTGGCTCTCATTTTTGAGTTGTTCAGAACATAAATTATCTTGGGGACCTTTCCTTCTCTTTTTACACCTTTATTATGTAATAGATGATACTCTAAACAACCCCTAACCTCCTATTAACACCCAATTTGAGAGATCAAAGTTATATATATACATGTGTCTTATTTGTCATTATTTAGTCCTTTATCTATAGAAATTAAATGGTTCCTCACCTCATGTTCACAATCTCTATTTCTAATATTCTTATTTAATTTTTCCAAAAATGATTCGAAGAAGCCTCATTGTTGATATCATAGCCTTTTGTGAGCTCTCAATTCTTGATATATTTTATCCAACTCCTAGTTTAAATTTTGATCGTGATATATTTAAATAAATATTAATTCTTTACCTTAATCCATGTGGATTGATTTATTATAAATAAATCAATTAATGCATATCATCAAATTTGGCTATAGTTTAATTATCAAGTGATATCTAGCTAAAAATAAGTTTATGAGTTCAATTTAATGTCTACATGCTATGGATTTTTAATGTTATGGAGTTTTTAATGTTATAAATCGAATGGTCTTCAAGTGAATTGTATTTTGAATTTTTTCACATTCAATGTGATTTTTAAATAACTTTCAAATTGTGTGCATTATTTAATTAGTTTGTTGATATATATTTTTTAATTATTTAACATGCAGTTTCCATTTGGTTACATCCACATGGATCCAAAATTTAATATAGAGGATTTTATGCCTGATGCACAAATTCCTATAGATCCCACACATTGAAACCCACCACCACAGAAAAACCTCACACCTCCAAACTCTCCACCTCTTAACCACCCATCCCCCGTAGTAGATCAGGATCAGTTGAGAGAGACAATTAGGAAAAATCTTATTGTGATTTAGGGAAATATAGATCTAATAAAAAAATGAGCCTAGAATCCCCCCCATCTCACACAGTTTCCATCTATGATGCAAACTATTGTTGATTTTTTTGATCTATTGATGCGGACCTAGATAGGTTCCATCAATGGAGAGAAGAGAGGAGACAATTCTATGTAGATGGATTTTCTTATAAAGAAATTAATGGCCTTAAAAATTACCAAACAAGCCATGTGCCAATATTGTTTTAACCCCCAAACAATCCAACCAATTCCACCCACCAAAAAATGAATTTCAATTTTATGGTGTAGGCACTCCTAGATAGCTGCACATTTTTGGTATAGATTGTGGATGGTGTTTGATAGTCCACCACATGGAAATTCTGAGGTGCCCATATAATTTTTGAGAAAGTTATGGGTTGAGTTTGATTTTGCTTTAAAACCTAACTATTTTGATATGAGGTCATTTTAGGAAGTTGGGCTTGGCATGCCCCAACATAGACTAGGAGTATATGTTGATCCTCATTGACATGCTCTGATTTCTCCTATTTATACTCCTCTTTCTCCTGGTGTTCCCATTACATTCCAGCAACAGACCATGTTATAGACATTAGGAGCATTGAGTTCTCTTTCAGGACATCTCACTCATCATACTACACATGTGGCAGTTGAAGTGTTCAATAGAGAGCATGGAGGCTTGGGCCATAGGAATAATCATGAATCCACTATAGGTGACCAACATACGTCTGGGACAAAGTCATAAATGGATTTACTATATTTCGAGCATCATCCTACACAGGTATGTTCATCTTTGAACTTAAATTTATTTTTTTGAAATGTGAAAAATTCATGTAAATAATAACATCAAATTATATATATAAAGCAATATTAATTCAATAAGTTTTCGGTGTAGACGAATGATAATAGAATGCCTAAGATGCAAAATGATCATGTCTATATGTCGAGTGTTGTAGATCTGGGCTCACCTTTTGGATAGGTACTTGAACTAATATAAATTAAATATTTTGTGTGGATATATCTAATTTATTTTGAATTTTTACATATGCGTGAAATGATATATTATATCTAGACGTAGGGAGGTCATACGATACCTAGTACTGGCCAGTCATAATTTGTGTTGACCGCTTATGAGCCATCATCATCTCAGGTGTGTGCTTTCAAAAGTTTTTTAAGTTTAAATTAAATACACATCATAGATCTAATTTAAATTTTCATTTACATACCCATGCATGAATGATCTATACAAATTGTTGTACATCTATATGCAAAGATTTCATGAGATACCCATCGCAGGTCCACCTGAGAGACTGCCAACATTTATGCATGGGTAATCTTAGGTGCATGATCATAAGGTCATATCATTTGAGGTTTTAAACTTTACTAAATATCCAAAAAAAATTTTACGGATCTTTTAAATATATATAAATTTGAGGTTTTAGCATATTGTTTGCTTTATATGAATATGCAGTATATAGTAGATCAGGCATTTGGATCTTCTGAAGTGAAAATTATGATACCCGTTGAACAATATGTGTCGGTAGATTCACATGATCATATGGTAATTTATGCATACTAAAAATTATTTTTATTGTATTTACTAGATATTTAATTAAATTTATATTTTTATCTAAAATTTATATTTTCAAGTTTAAATATGTTTAATTATATCAAAAATTATAAATAACTTTAAATATATTTTCAAGTTTCTTGTACTCTTTTACAAAATGATGTGGGTACATCTAATCGACATGGAACAAAGATGAGACTTGATTTGATTGATCATATAGATAGTTAGATGGTTTTAAATTTTAAATGGACTATAGATCTCTAGTTTTATTTAAATATATGTGTTGGACTTGACATATACGTTTTGAACATGTTATTTCATAGACCATTTCACATACATTATATCGATTAATAGTATCATATTTGTGTTTATTTATCTCATTTGACTTTAATATGATGATTATATATGTAGTCAATTATGATTGTGTTATATTCATTTTGATTATTATATGCACTCATGTATGTATAGATATTTTATCTAATTTTCAAGTAATGCATGCACTATATAAATTTTTATCTCTAGAATCAAATTTCATATATATAATTTATCACATGGTTAGGTGACAAAGAAAAACGTTCCTTAAATAGTTTAGATTATATCAATAATAAATTAAGGGTAAGTAATTTTAACTATTTTCCAATTGTAGCAAATATTTGAATAAATAAACAAAAATCTATCTCCTTGTATGGATAAAATGTATAATCTATATAGTTGAACAATTATATAAAATGTTGTAAATACAAGACATGAAATGTATAATCTATGAAATTGGAACAAGATATTTAAAAAGTGACTAATAAGTTCATTGAAGTTCATACATCAAACAAACATATATAATGTATATTGATGTTTAATAAAACTAGATAACATGATGAAACATATATGTGCACATGTATATAGAATTAACGCTTATCAAATTTTAGGTGAAGACCAAAAATTGATATTTACATAGTCTCTTGATAGAATAATTTTTCAGTGACAATCACATGGTAGACACACTTGATGAGAAACTACAAAAATAATTAATGTAAGTAAAATAACTATAATTTTATGAGTCACTTAAGTAAATAATTCATGCGAGAAAAGAACAATATATAATAAAAGTTGGAAAATTGGATCTTATAAATTCCATACAAATTCAAATGATGTTTTTCATAGGATGGATTAAGGGGACCTAAGAGGATATAGATTAAGGGGGTTCCTAAGATAATGTCTTAAGGGGAGTTAAGAGGATGGCTTAAGGGGATGCAAGATGGTGGATTAAGGGGAGTTGATAGAATTAATTAAAGGTATGCAAGAGGGTGGATTAAGGGGATGCATGTCATGAACCCTAGTATATGGCTTAACAGGTCCTAAGAGGATGACTTAAGGGGAATTATGAGAGTGACTTGAGGGATGGAACATTTTGGATTAAGGGTATGTAAGATGATATGAATTAAGGGTCCTTTAAGAGGTTGGATTAAGGGGATGCAAGAGGGTGGATTAAGGGGAGTTTATAGAATGACTTCAAGGGATGCAAGAGGGTGGATTAAGGGGAGTTGATAGAATGACTTAAATGGGTGTAAGAGGGTGGATTAAGGGGATGAATACCATGAAACCTATGATATGGCCTAATGGTTCCTAAGATGATGGCTTAAGGGGAATCGTGAGAGTGACTTAAGGGATGCAAGATTGTGAATTAAGGGTATGTAAGAGGATTTGACTTAAGGGTCCTTTAAGAGGATGGCTTAAGGGGATTCAAGAGGGTGGATTAAGTGGAGTTGATAGAATGAATTCAAGGGATGCAAGAGGTATATTAAGGGGATTTGATAGAATTACTTGAAGGGATATAAGAGGGTGGAACCATAGAAATCCTATAACCCTAGAAACCATAGAAACCCTAGAACCCTAAGGGTCATAAAATGATTTGAAGTAAGGGGAGTTGATAGAATGAACCCTAGAAACCCTAGAACCCTACACCTTAAACCATATGGCCTAAAGACTAGGATATGAGCCATAAACCCTTAAAACCCATATAGATTTTCTATTCTAAGCATCTCATGAATCCTAGAAACCCTAAACCATGTGACCTATAGACTAGGAGATGAATTGTAAACCATTAACACAAATTGATTCATTATTCTAAGCATCTCATGAAACCTAGAAACCCTAAACCCTAAATCATACGACCTAAATCCTAGAATATGAACCCTAAACACTTAAAACCAATATAAATTTGTTATTCTAAGCATTTCATGAACCCTAGAAACCCTAAACCTTAGGCCATATGACCTATAGACTCGGAGATGAACCCTAACCCTTAAAACCAATATAAATTTTTTATTCTAAGCATCTCATGAACCCTAGAAACCCTAAACCCTATACCATAGGACCTAAATGCTAGGATATGAACCATAAAACCTTAAAACCCATATAGATTTGTTATTGTAAGCATCTCATGAATCATAGAAACCCTAAACCCTAATCCATGTGCCCCATATAGATTTATTATTCTAAGCATCTCATGAACCCTCCAAACCTAAACCCTAAGCCTAGTGACCTAAAGACTAGGAGATGAACCCTAAACCCTTCAAAACCCATATAGATTTGTTATTCTAAGCATCTCATGAACCCTAGAAACCCTAAACCCAAATCCATTGGACCTCAATCCTAGGAGATGAACCCTAAACCTATAAAACCCATGATATAGATTTGTTATTCTAAGCATCTCATGAATCCTAGAAACCCTAAACCCCAATCCATGTGACCTAAGGAATGGGAGATGAAACCTAAACTATTAACCCATATAGATTTGTTATTCTAAACATCTCATGAACCCTAGAAACCCTAAACCCTAAACCATAGGACCTAAATACTAGGAGATGAACCCTAAACCCTTTAAACCCACGTAGATTTGTTATTCTAAGCATCTCATGAATCGTAGAAACCCTAAACCCTAATCCATGTGACCCATATATATTTTTTATTCTAAGCATCTCATGAACCCTACAAATCCTAAACCCTAAGCCAAGTGACCTAAATACTAGGAGATGAACCCTAAACCCTTGAAACTCATATAGATTTGTTATTTCAAGCATTTATTGAACCCTAGAAACCCTAAAACCTAAACCATAGGACCTAAATACTAGGAGATGAACCCTAAACCCGTAAAATCCATGATATAGATTTCTTATTCTAAGCATCTCATGAATCATAGAAACCCTAAACTGTAATCCATGTGAACTAAAGACTAGGAGATGAACACTAAACCATTAAACCATATATATTTTTTATTCTAAGCATCTCATGAACCCTAGAAACCCTAAACCCTAAACCCTAAACCATAGGACCTAAATCCTAGGAGATTAACCATAAGCCCTTAAAACCCATATAGCTTTGTTATTATAAGCATCTCATGAATCCTAGAAACCCTAAACCCTAATCCATGTGACCCATATAGAATTTTTATTCTAAGCATCTCATGAACCCTAGAACCCCTAAACCCTAAGCCATAGTACCTAAATCCTAGGAGATGAACCCTAAACCCTTAAAATCCATATAGATTTGTTATTACAAGCATCTCATGAACCCTAGAAACCCTAAACCCTAATCCATAGTACCTAAATCATAGAAGATGAAACTAGGCCCTTAAAAACCATATAGATTTGTTATTCTAAGCATCTCATGAACCCTAGAAACCCTAAAACCTAAGCCATAGTACCTAAATCCTAGGAGATGAACCCTAAACCTTGAAAACCCATATAGATTTTTTTATTCTAATCATATCATGAACCCTAGAAACCTTAAACCCTAAGCCATAGTACCCAAATCCTTGGAGATGAACCCTAAACCTTTAAAACCCATATAGATTTTTTATTCTAAGAATATCATGAATGTTAGCAACCCTAAACCCTAAACCATGTGACCTAAAGACTAGGAGATCAACCCTAAACCATTAACCCATATAGATTATTTATTTTAAGCATCTCATGAACCCACAAACCCTAAACCATAGGACCTAAAGACTAGGAGATGAACCCTAAAAGATTAAAACCCATATAGATTTTTTATTCTAAGCATTTCATCAACCCTAAAAACCCTAAACCCTAAGCCATATGACCTAAAGACTAGGAGATGAACCCTGGGTATGTGTAGGATCATCATGGAAAAAACAGGCCCTTAAGTGGCAAAAAATTTAGAAAAATCAGAGTAAGGCATCTTGACATAAAACTTTGAATAAGTTATCTATATTATTTCAAAAATATGTAAAAATATAATTTGTAGAAAATTGAATGTAGTTTCTAAATTACTAGCTTTATTTACAAAAAAAAAAAAATCTATTTGGTGAAAATTCAAAATTTCAATAGAGTAGTACTTAAATTTCAGGAAAAAATAAGAAGTAGGTGTTTGTCTATCCACCCTAACCATATTAAAATGATATTATTTTTTTATAATATTTTATATATAAGTAGAGGACTCATGTCTCGATGTGATGCATACTATTTTGTATTTTTTTTCCAAATAAATAATTAATTATATATTTTTTATGACAAATTTAAAAAAATATAAAGACTCATATGTCTGACCACCTTAACTTGGTCAAAACTCCATGAAATTCATTTTTTTATTTTTTAATCTTGTAGGATATGAAGCATAGAATGTGATGTATGTTTTGGATCCAAAAAATATGATACCGTTTGAAAGCAATAGATGTTTTTCAATCAGCCTAAAAAATAACACTTTAGTCTAATTCAATAGAAAATGAATAATAATTATTTATTAAATTCAAAGTAAAGAATAATTTATATTGGTGGAAAACTGAGAATCTGCTTTAAAAACCCTTTTCATTTTATAAATTTTGGGTTAAAAAAAACTCATCAGCCACATACCCATCATATTGCCACTTTTTGGCCCATCATGATCCTACACATACCCCCCTAAACTCTTAAAACCCATATATATTTGTTGAGAGAGTGGCTTAAGGGGATGAAAGAGGATGTATTAAGGGTAGATATACGAGGATATGGATTAAGGGGTCCTAATAGAATGTCTTAAGGGGATGCAAGAGGATGGATTAATGGTACATAAGGGGATGGATTAAGGGGTGTTGAGAGAGTGACTTAAGGGGATGCAAGAGGATGTATTAAGGGTAGATATACAAGGATATGGATTAAACAGTCCTCATAGAATGGCTTAAGGGGAATTAATAGAGAGACCTGAGGGAATGCAAGAGGATGGATTTATGGTAAATAAGGGGATGGCTTAAGGGGTGTTGAGAGAGTGACTTAAGGGGATGCAAGAGGATGGATTAAGGGTAGATATACGAGGATATGGATTAAGGGGTCCAAATAGAATGGATTAAGGGGAATTAATAGAGAGACTTAAAGGGGATGCAAGAGGATGGATTAATGGTACATAAGAGGATGGCTTAAGGGGTTTTAAGAGAATGGTTTAAGGGGATATGAAATCAATTATAATTTTTTTATAAAATGACAATGAATTAAATTTAGTTTTATATTTATACTCTCAACTAAATGTATCTAGAACTATATATAGTTACATATCTCTATCTATTCGAATTCCATTGTAATAAGAGTGCATCTCCTCTCTTTTTTCATAAAGCATCTAGTTTCAAGGGAGACTTGAAACAAAAAATGATATAAATCTTTAATTAGGAAATGACTAAAGGCAAATATATATGTCAATTAAATATATGTACAACTAGATATACTTATTGTACACATCTAAAAATGGTCACGATTGATCAAACCTATTAATTAATTAAATATGAATTATTTAATTAATGTTCTTAAGTCATCTACATATAAATAAATTTAATTATTTATTTATATTATTCATTTTTTTAATTCTTCTAATTTAATTAAATAAATAAAGTTTATTTAATTAATGCTTTCCTTCCTCTTAATTACTTAAATAAATTTTACAATTTATTTACATTAATTATCACAAGTTTAAATTCTAAATTTAAATGATATTCTTCTCTCCACATTTAATTAAATACTTTCAATATTTAATTAAATCATTTTCCAAATTTCCCACTCTTCTCACAAAATTAAATATTCTTAATATTTAATTAAAAGGCTTTTTCTTTTCTCACATAATTAAATATTTGCAATATTTAATTAAAACCTTTTCATATTTCTTTCACACATAATTAAATATTTATTTATTTAATTATGAGAGACACCTTTCAAATTTTCTCTTCATTCTCCATCCGTCTCTTAGAATTCCACCTCTTTTTCGAATTCTCAATCTCTCATCGTTCATTCTAATAGGTTTGAACTCGACCGTCGATCTTGGCTAATCGAATTCCTACCTTCAAAAATGTATAAATACAACCCTCTTATGAGTGGAAGAGGACCTTGAATCTCAGATTTTTATGCGTAATTACTATAGTCGCATTCATAGCATTTTAATTTTCATAGCTTCATCTTGTAGCTATGCATATGCAATTTTAATAATCTCATTCTCTCAAGCTGCCATTCTACAAGCTGTTGTTTTAAACAACTGAGAGCAAGCATCTTGAAACAAATCCTTGGAGATAGAGGAAATGGGACGAATTTGAAGAAACTATGGTTTAGAGTTTGCATTTACTTTCTTTAATTTAATTTTTTTCAATCTAATGTTTCATTGGTGTATTAGTTTAGATTCAATTTGATTGACACTTTCTAACGTACACACTTATCAGTATTTATTTACTCCATTATACCATCTGCATCCTCTCTTTTTTGTAATGCATCTATGATTGTCTCATGATCATCCATTGAAAGTGTCCATAAAAAAATATTACCAAGCCTCCCTTGATATCTAACTAGTTCTATATTGGTTGCCAAAATCAAATGTGAATAATGTATAGGCAATCCATTCTTTCTTATCAAATATTTTCGAAGCTAGGTTCCAACAACAACCACTGCACTAGTTGGATACTCAAATTTGTCATCATCCACTCTAGGATGTACCAACTTATGTTTTCTCTCAACACATCTAGCCAACCAGTACTTCGTCTCCTCTTCATTCCTCTCATGTTGAACAACAACATACACATGTCCTACAAAAATAGATAGAAAAATCAATAAAGAGTGAATTATATTTAATTCACATATAAACATGAATACATATAAAATTTAACTCAATAAATAATGTACCTTCTTATACAAGATCATAAACACAATCATAATCATCTGATGTGAATGCTTGATTATCTTCAATTGTCATTCCATGTTGAACATGTGTCGATGTAGGTGTCAAGGCTCTTTGTTGCCATTGTTCGACCCACTCTCTATTTTCGCACACCTCCCAATCACCTGCAATAAAAAATTAACAAAATCATTCCAACTCCCTTATCCGTATTGTCCATGTTTTTTCATTCAAACTCTTAAATGAATTCCATTTTGGCAATCCATTAATTGTTTCATAATCTAATCGAGAAAAAATATCATTTTCTTCAACTAACCAAAAGAAGCGTTTAATTGGGTTGGGGCCCTAGCTCGGTTGGCTAAATCTTTCTTGTTGCAGGAGGTTGGTCACGAGGTCTAATCTCCCCCACCCCTATGGTACTGGAGGGCATGTTGTGCCAATGCCGTTAGCCACATTAAAATTTTTACTAGGCGCACTGCAGTTTATAGGGGGTCGTGCTACCCGACTCCTCCAATCTAAAAATAAAGCATTGAATTATTGATCTCTCACTTGTTCTTGTAGATAATTTGGTATTGCACCAATCTATAATTGCACGCGCACCTCTAAATTTCATAACATCCTCAAATTTTAGTCACTCTCTACAAGAGCTCTTTTCACACATGCACCTACTCCATTGTGTTCTCCCTTACCATGACCAGCTTCAAAAAAACTCCATATGTGTTGGATATTATTTTCCTTATGAACTCTACATAACCAATAAAACATTCTAGCATTTTTTTAATTGACCCGTGCAATTATTTGACCATATGAGATGTTCTAGCATTTGAATTCCTCTTTCTTTTAATTTTTTGTAAAATATATCAAAACAATATTGAACAAACTCAGATGAATGCAATCGATTATCACTTACATAAAAATGCTACTCTCTCAAAAAAATTATATTATCTTCTCTACTATCATCTACATGTCTATAAACAATATGAACAAAAATAGCTACTCACACTGAATTATTACTGTGATTGAATTTCTTCTTGTGGAGCAAGAGTATAGTTTTTTAAAAAATCAAAAACTGACAATATAGTTCCAATTGGGAATGTTTTTTTGCATAAACAAAATTCATTATCAAACCAATGAGCTTACTGAGAGTTTTGAACATATTTAGGTACAATCTTATTTTTAAATTCTTTAATAAATGCATACATACTAAATTTTTTCATAATTAACTCACAACGTTTTCCTGTTTTTCCATCTTTTAAAGAATACTCAATATTTAAAAAAAAATTGCATTCACTAATTGTTGTCCAAATTAATCTAAACTAGTTTCATGCATACATTCTCCTAATAATGAAAAGTTAGAACATCTATCGCATTCTCCAGAAATACATGCTTTTAAATAAAATAATTTTCCATTAGAGGGTTCACAAAACAAACTTGCTATAAAATATTTGATTCTTTTAGGTGGCGTATTAATACCACAAATGTCCTACATAATTTGGTTAACATTCAAAGTACATTGTATATATTGAAAACTATCATAATAATAACGAAATTCTACATGAGTATTACAACAACAAGATATTCATTGCTTATTAATTCTAACATACCAAGGTTTACACTTTTTGAATGATCTTTGAATTATGTTAATATTCAATGGTAAGATTGAAGCATCTAATTTTTTGTATATAATTCATTTTGAGTCATATCTAAGATCTATGCTTTTGATGAGGTTCATGAATTTTGGAACCCAGTCTTAATTTTAAGCCATCTCTAATGTTAGGTGATACTCTTGTATTATCATGCCAAAATTTATCGATTAAAGATTTAATTTCATTAGTTAATTTAATGTCTGATCTTGGGAGTCTACCACTAAAAATCCAACATTGATTAATTGGATTCTTTTCAATGCTTTCTCTTCTTTTAGCAACTCTTATCAAAGTTTTAGGATTTAATTTTATACATTTACTAATCTTAACATTCTTTTATTTGAAGTTGCTTTATCAACTTAAGCAGATGTTATTGCACGATGAACCACATTCTTATCTTTAGATCAACTTTTCTTACCTATAAAATCAATAGCATTAGCAACACTAGATATGAATTGTTCTACTGAATCATCTTTCTTTTTTGGTTTTACAAAAATACCTAATTTTTTCATTACTTTTCTCATTTTCCACATTCTCATCAATTGCACCATGAGTTGACATTGGAATCCTAATTTCTTTCTATAAAAAAACATTTTATATATTTATTTCCATAAGTTCTAATTTGTCTCCAAGAAAATTTACCGTGAAGGTTATCTAACACATCTTTTTCAATTATAAAAAAAATATTTTCACCTTCATCCATACAAGGGTTTTCATTTCCATTCACACAACGGGTTCCATTTTCATTTTAAAATGTAAAAGGTATTTCATTCTCATTTTAATCAATATGAGGGATTTGATTATCATTTACATTCTCATAAGATATATTTTCATCATTTTTGTTTTTGCATTGTTTCAACCCTAGAATTATTGATATCATCAATGGTGTATCCAGCTTCATCTAAAAAAGAAAAATCAATATTATCAAGACTTGGGTTTGAAAACATACCTGGAGAGATTGTTTGAATAGGTGCATTTGTGAGGTCCACCTCTATGACACATTTATTGCTTAGACTATTTTGAGTTTTAGTATTATTGACTATGTTTGGTGATACCATTTAGGACATGATATTTTAGACAATTGATTTTTTATGATGGTTTGATTATGAAATTTAAACATTTGAATTATTATGATGATTTGATCAAGGGTATGCTACATTCTTAGTTAGCTTATTGTGATGGTTGACCTAATTTTATGCTAGTTACTGTGGTTGTTCAATTTGGTTTTGAAATGATGAACAAATGAAATATATGATATGAATGAACCACATTACAATTTTAAATTAAGGTAAAAGGAATTCAGGATGATATGTGATTAGGCATTTTTCTAGTTATGATATAGATATATATGCTATGTGAAATTCTAAAATTTGAGTATATGAAATGGTGATTCAATTGTTTTGATATATGATATATTTGAATGGAAACTTGTGTTTATCAAATGGTAATTAAATTGTTTTGAAATATGATTTATTGGATGGATTAATACATGTGTATTGAGTGTGCAGGTACACTTTCCATGTCCAATGGAAATTGGATGTAACCTTTGGGAACCCTAAGTAATTAACTAGTGAAACTGGGCTATAGTCCATATGAAGGGACTATAGTTCCATTATGTAATGTATTTTATTCGTAATGTTGTTTGTGAATGTTTGTAAGTGATTTTTATTGCCATGTCAATCCATCTAGATGGTGAGTTGTCCACCCAAGTGGACAAACTCGGATTTCAACTTTAGGGCACTTTGTGGGGGTTGAATTTTTTTTTTTTTAATATTTTTATCGGTTTAAGGTCCCTAGGTCAAGTACCTATGGGTTAGGTACCTTTTTAGCTCAAAATTTTAAGTCAATTCCATGATTGGGCACTCTATTTTAGGCTTTAAAGAGGTTTGATGAAAATAAGGTTTTGAGAAGTGGGATGGGGATTAGTCCCTTTCCATTCCCATTTCTCTATGTTGTCTTGGAAGTCTCCCAAGTTCTCACACATGTGAGAGAAACAATGAGTGAACGTGTTTGGGAGAGTGAATGGATGAGTGACAAGTGTTACTTCTCCATTCAAAGGAATTCAAACTTGAATTCCTATAAGAAAAACCAAGAAAAAGGGTTTTGGGGGTTCTCTTGGGCATTCTTTGTTGATGGAGTTGTAATTTTTCTTGAGGCTCTTGGATTTGGCTTGGGAGATTAGAGATAAAGCTTGGAGGAGGAGGAATTGTGCCCTTTCTCATCACATCCTTTTGAATCATGTATTGAGGTAGGATCACCATACCTTTTTGCTTCTTTGTGTTTCAATTTGCACTTGTTATGTTTATGTAATGGGGTGTTTGCAAATCTTTCCATTAATCTTTTATTTCGTGGTTGTTTTTGTTGGGAAATTGGGTTGGAATGGGAAAGGCTCACCGAAATTTGGGTAGAGAATCCCAAGTTTGGGGATGGTTGGAGAGGAACCTCCATGGGGACATGTTATTCCTCCTTAGAAAGGAGAGGTTAAAAGAAGGGTAAGAGTACCCATATGTTTTGTGAAATGAGAAAGGTGGCTTGGGTGGATAAGGAAATGTGAAGGAAGGGTTACTTATGAAGGTTTGGAAATTTTTGATGGTTGGTTATGGTGTTTATTTCTTGAGTCCTCAAAATGGAGTGCGTAGTCCACTGTCCATTCCATGTTTTGAGTTCATAATGAACTCTTTGTTATGTGAAATGTCTCTTGGGTGGGTGTGAAATTTTTATGTGTATTTGTGTATTAAATGTTATTGGTGTGCATGTTTGTGCCCGGTTCCCATGTTGCCTCCTAGCTCGGGGGTGGTTGGTTTTTCAACCAAAGGTTGGGAGGTTAGCACCCATGGCATATGGAAAAGGTTTATGTATTCTGCAGTTTGCACGTTGATGAGTTCGCAAATTGAAGAGTACCTATGGTGTTTGAAGGAATGTTATTATTGTAAAGTTTCAAGAGGAACCTGCCCTCTAGGATGTGTGTGGTTGTAAATAAGCCAATGAGAAATATTGTAGCTATGTGTTATGAGAATATTTGTAACTTTTTTGCTTGTAAACAAGGAAAATAAATTTGTAGTTAAATTTGTTCTAATCTATTTCAAAAAAGAGTGAATGCCATTATAAAAAGAAAAACAAAAAAAAATCTTTATTTTATTTTTGTAATAAAACTGCTTTTAGATGACACTATGTTCTGAAAATAGAATCTGTTATGGTTGCTTCTTATGTTTCCTTATAAACCAACATACTGCATTCTTTACAAAGAGAGAGAAAATTTAATTGTATAGGAAGTTTTCTGTTGTAATAAATCGGACAAATAGGAAGGTGTAATTTCAAATTGGGACATTCTTCAAAGACTTTAGAATATATATATGATACTATTGTGAAATGGCATCTAGATGTATCTTTGTTTCTATAATAAAGTGTGTGAAGATTTAATTGAAGTCTTTCCTTTCTCCATGAAGATAGATTTTGGGCTCCTGCCTTCTTGCTCTTAAAAGAAATCATGTATTACAAGTTAGCAGGGGGATTGTGTCATTCTATGATGAATCTCGTTATTTGAAAATTAATCGTGTATGCCTTACTATGAATATTACCAATATGATTGAAATGGAAATACCAATTTATTGAGTACTTTTATAATGAGATACGAGTATGCTTGAGTACATTTTATTCTGTTCATAATCTAAATGTACAGAGAAAAAAGAGATGTTTATATCATATTGTTTCTTGAGTTAAAGAAAGCTAAAATAGATAAATTTGTGTTGGTTCTTCAAAAATTCCAGTGCAAATAAATAGATTACTGAATGTAGCTTGTCACTATGAGTCCTTGAAACTAAAACAAACTTATATCTAGGGAAACTTTGCTTAGTTCGTCATAGCCCATTAATCTATTAATGCCATAGTTGGATAGAAGTTTTCACAACAACCTCATTTCCTTATAGCATTTGAAGTTAAGCATGAGTCAAATAGACTGCAATAAAATTAAAATTTTGTTTACTGATATCGTATACTATTGTGTTGATAAAGAAAATAGCTAAAAAAATTTCTTACATTTGATGTGGAAAACCTTCGTGGATTTAGTAGATATATAGGAATACAATTTTGGTTAATAATAGAAAGGAAGTAGAGAGGTGGTGCATGTTCCAGCGAATACCAGTGACATCCAAGTATGTTAAAAAATAATAATAATAATAATAGAAAACACATTAGAAAGACTACATCATTTACTCTGTTTCACATGGATGCTATTTTGGTGAAATCTGCAGCATCTTGTATTTCCTCTTAATCCTTCCTTACGTCCCACTCTGAGCCCACAATGAAAATACTGTAGTCCAGTGATGGGCGTAGGCCTACATAGCTCCCTATCTTCATGGGTCGGCATGGCTAGTTAGACCTCTGCATGAGTCTAGGTTATGATGAAACAACACAGAGAGACTTTGACAGAGCTAAATTTATTATTCCAGAGAAACAAACAAATAAATTAAAACATTAATGTATTCATCTAATGCTCATTTGCAAATGGAGGCCACAATAACTAGTGGCCATACTATGTGTGTTCTTCTCTTGTAGCTCTCATGCTAAGCACAATTTTTGTCGAGGCCGGTTTGGTTCAGGTCGCCATCGTTTAGACCTTCTCTCAATGATAGTCAACCCTTATTGTTGTCGCTCCAATATATGCCCTTTTGTGTGAGGATAAATAGAGTTAGGGTTCCTTGTTTTCTTTCCTTGCACCATATACACGTAAGTTGAGGTGGGTGGAAACAAAATTTTAAAATGGACGCTGCCCAAAATTAAATCCAATACTTTGTGAAAATTTTGAATTCAAAGTTTAAAGTTTCTATTCACAATAGCACCAATCTCCGCTTTATGAAAATAATTTCTTCATTGGTTCAAAATCAAGTATTAACTATGTCACGGGCTGGCATTGAAAAGAAAAGTAACCAAAAAGAAATCCATCTAGGGGGCCCCATTGCCTATCTCCACTTGGGAACGCTTATATTTAATATGCATCGTACTAAATTTTTAGGTTTCAATATTCTCCCCCACTTATAATAAAGAGAGTGGTATGTATGCTCATACCTTAAGAAAAGATTCTATTACTTTAAATAAGGATATATTAGGAGTATAAATCAAGTATTATTAGAAACACTTTAAAATATTATCTTTTTAATTAAATTCCTCTTTCCTTCCCATTAAGGAAATTAAAGATTTGTAATGGATAGGAATTAATATATATTCATTGGTATAAGGTACTCTTTAAATCTATTACATTTAAATTTTATTCTAAGAGAGTATATATATGTGAATGATATAAATTAATTGTAACAAAAATAATAATATTATTAAATAAATAAATAAAAAGAAGTTTAGCAATTAGTTAATAAATTATAGGTAATTTATTCACTTTCATATTTTGAAATGCAAATTGAAATATTGAATAAGAATTTAATTGCTATCGACAAGATGGCTATAAGGGGACGGGCAATATTTTGTTCCATCAATTAATCCTTACGGTTTTCTAGTAATTCAAATTGATAATATTCATAAGCTCTTGGACCATGTGAGAACCCATGCCATGGAGGTCTAACAAGGACATTCATCACTATGCAAAAGTGAGCATCAACTTTTGGTTGGTAGTTAAGGGTTTTATAAACCCTATGTATGGAGTTAATCCAAAATCATTTTTTTCTATTCCTTACCCCAACTCTTCAGCAACATGTGAGATAAATTTGCACGAGTAACGTCACCTGATGCACAATGTATGTACCGTGCACTTATATGGTTCTTAAATGTTAGTAAATGTAGACACATAAAAATGATCAAGACCTGCAAGCACTATTTTACCACCTTTCATCCTAACATAATTATGACATTTTAATTATGTTTCTAACCCACATTCAACTATTAATTAAATAATTTATAATTATTTAATTAATTCACGATCTTTCATTCTTCATGATTATTAAATATTTATTTATTTAATGTGTCACTAATTGTCATAATTGAATAAAGTCATCAATTTATTTAATTAATCTTTATCACGAATGTCCTCCTGATTATTAAATACATATATTTTAATATATCTATTTAATATGTCACTAATTCCTAATATCCTCTTAATTAAATAGATTTGATAATTTATTTAATTAATTAACTAATTCTTCTAAATTAAATAATTATTTTAATTATTTAATTGTTGCATGTGACACTTCTATATTTTTAAATAAAAACAAATCATTTAAAAATATCTCACATGGTTAACTGATTCTTCATTTAGTAATTAATTTCAAAAATCAATTACTGGTTATCTCACAAAATCCCAATTTTGAATTAATTTAATTCAAAATAGAATTATTCCTCTACAAATCAAGTAATTTCTAAAATTACTGATTTTCTGAAATCCCACCTTCTTATTCTCTCATTTTTACTAATTTCATCTCAACTATCACATTTAGTCTTGATTTAATTTATTTAATTAAATCCTATTCATACATGTGGGCATTTTTCCCTAACACTAATTGAAAGTTGCCTTATTAAATCTTGACCTTTGATTCTAGGGCATTCCCCAATCTCTCATCTCGTCCGTCCATTTAAGATTTCATTTTCTATAAAATGACAATCTTGATCTCATTTTCGAGATTGATGAATCCTTATTATCTCTTAGAATTTTTTAATCATTTAGCATCAATTGTCATATCACCTTAGGCTCATTTAGTAATTTGCATATTAGGATTGAATTGCTAGTTTGCATATTAGAGAGTATTTTTATAAATCCTTCAAATCTTGTTTAGGTCTAGACAATTATAGTTTGCTCATACAAACAAATTTGAGGGCATGATTTTATCACAACAAGTTAGGAGGTACAATGGAAATGAGCCATGGAGGAGAGAAATGGGTGAGCCTATTCTAGTCTCATTCCTTTTCTCATTGATTTTTCCTTTGCATTTCATTGATTGATAGTATTTTTATTCCATGCATGTTCTAACATAGTTCTATCTTGTAGGGATATTTTATCTATGATTACATTGGTGAACTCGACGTATCTAACACACCTTTGCAGGTTTTGTATGGCCTCATATTTTTTTGCAGGAACGGGTACGAAACACAACATTTTCCTTCTCATGTGATGCAATCGCTCTTCTGTGTCACATTCGCCTTCGCGCACGACGCAACTGACCTACTGAACCACATTCACCACTCACAGAACCGCAAGTGACATTCTGCAATGCATTTGATAGATAGAACCTGAACCGTATCTGCTGAGCCGCAACTGTCGAGCCGCATTTGACATGACACATATGCCATTTTATGTCGTAAGTGACTGGTAATTTGCATTATTAAATTGTAATCTGGATCCGACGCATCCGTGACCAATTTTTATGTTTTTGGGATTAAAATAAACCAACCCTAGGATAGACACTTAATTCGGAATTTACCAATCCTAGGATAGAAAATCTAATTTGGAATTTATCAATCTAGGATAGTCACCATACTCTACTTTTGTTTGGTTAAAATGAACCCCATGTTTTAGTGAAGCAATATCTTCACTTAGAATAGAAAACTTTCATTTGGGTTTAAAACTGAACATTTCTTTACTGTGTTTGTTTGGATAATAGGTATATGCTCTCCCCTTTACTGGGTGATCAGAAATCCAGACTTATCCATTTTTATTTTCATGCATTTCATGTTTTATTACAACCTTTAAAAGGCATGTCGTAGTGGGAAAAAGTACTCACCCTATGGGAACGACCTAAGTGGGAACAACCAATTCCAGGTTTTCCAACCCACTATAATCAAAAGTGAATTTGGGGGAAACCCATATTCAACGGCAGTAGGCAAGATAACCATCCCCAAAATATTTTTTCTAAAGATTGGGAGATCTCCTGAGGGAGTTTATCTATTGCCAAATCGAACAGAAACTTTGACTAAGAACCATAGTGTAGAAGCCAGCCGTGTGAGTATCCAGACATTGTCTCAATCATGGTGCAATGGGAGGGAAGAGTCTCCCCCCAAGACACTCACCATATAATCACCACAGACTATTTTCTCAGGGGATTCGGTATCCACTTCCATCACCTTGAGTACGCACTTGGAAAAGACAAAAACACGGGCGCCCTCTAGGGGGTGACATGGCTGTGTGAGTCGAAGCGATTTTAAGATGTGGGCTGTGATTGTTATGATGACCCTTTGACTATTAAGAGTGAGTCTGTTTGAAGTAATTTAGTTTCTATTGTGTTTGCCAACTGTTTTCAAACAAACTTCAATGAATTGAAACATCAACAATCTGGGTCCAAAACTTGTCAAATCGGCCAAACTGTTCATTTTTTTCAAAATTCACTTCATGCGACACAATCATTCTGTCAAACCGCAATCGCAATATTTTGAGCTGCAATCGCTCTGTTGGGTCGCATTTGCAACATCCTGAGTCACATGCTCTATACTAAGTTGCATTTTCCAGTATTAAACTACATTCGCTATACTGAGTCACATTTTTCAGTCCTAGAACTGCAGTCGACTATCATTCAATGCATTTTCCTGATCGAACGCCGTATTTGTAATTTTGAACCACATTTGCTTATGACTGAGCCGCATTTTCTCTTGCAAACCACAATAGACCTGTCATACCATAATTGCAATACCAAACGCCGCATTTGCAATTTTGCAGAACATCTATTGAAACCTGAAATGTTGAAACACATCCACCACTTATAGAGACGCATTTGATCCTGAACCGCATTTGAAGCATGAAGCGACGCATTTTCCTATCTTTTGGAAAAACAGATTTCCTGTCAAAAACCAGAGGCCAAACTTTTGCAAACATATTTTCTTGGCATCTTTTTCCCAGTAGTCTTTGTCTGAAACTAGTAAAGCACTTGTCCAAGTCATCCATCTTTGCATTTTAGTTTTCATCTAGCTTGCAATCCGTCATCATCACCTTCATAGGAAAAATCTTAAGTCCTCAAAATTACACCTTTGGGATAGGAAAAATTTCCTTCCTTTGTCAAACCATTGTCTCAAAAATACATTGTCATTGGACCAATTCAAAACAAATTAGTCCTTAGTCATCGTCCTTAGGTGAGTTACTTCCAACTCATAATTCTAGTGTGGAAATCTCACCTTGTCATTTTTCCATCTTGTCACTTTATCCTTCAAACCAGTCCTTTGACAATCCAAATTGAGACATTGGCCAAACATTGAATGGTTAGAAAAACTTTCCTAAAAGTCTTTTGACATAAGATACTCCTTTTAGGCACTCCTTACCACTTTGCATTTGAAATTCCTTTTTTTCTTCATTATCACTTTGCATGAGTCTTAGTCTCATTCCATCCACCATCTTGTCTTCAAGTCACTATGACATGCTTGCTAGTCAAATTGAATGCCAATTCATTAGTAAGGGTCAAGCACAATTGGCTAGGAACTTCAAAAGGCTTTACCTCCAATCCAAGTCCAAATTCACCTCAACCTCTAGTCCTCCATCCATCTATCCATCTTACCAACAATCCATGGGTCTTGGTCCTCTATCCATATACTATCAGGGGTCCCCTAACACCATCCACCACACTAAGTCACAACAAACTTTCATTACCCACCCTAACCTTGACAAGGGAAACCAACCATCCATCAATCCTAGTCCATCATACACTCATCCCTTCCAAGTCTCCTCATCATATCCTAGTCTTCCATTCATGTCATATCCTAGTCCACCACCCACATCATATACTAAACCTCCATCCACGTCATATCCCAGTCTTCCATTCATGTCATATCCTAGTCCTCCATCCACATCATATCCTTGTCAGGCGGTCATGTCCTATTCTATCCCATCATCCCTTAACCAAGTCCAAAAATCCATGTCCTACCCTAGTCCAACATACACCAATCCATTTCAAGACACTCCATTTGGAAATCCCACCTTCTTACCTACACTTGAGGATACATGTCAAGAGGCAAGTCCAAAGCACAACATTATAACATCGTCATGTCAAGATCAAATTAGTCCATCCCATGAACCTATCTTTAAATCCATTGAAGAAGTCCTCCTAGAAAATCATGGCACACCAAAGACACCTATCCTTGGTCAAGAGTCCATCCACAACCATGTCATTCAAAATGACCCTATCCTTGGTCAAGATCTTATTTCCAATCATGACATTCAAAATGCACCCATTTTTTATCAAGACACTATCTTTGATCAAGAAGTCCAAAATGATCCACTCCTTGACTTCTATGCTAGTCACGATCAAACACTTGAAGATGACCCTATCCAAACTTCAAATATTGACACTTCCAAAAGTGAGACACTTGCCTCCATGGGACACATAGATGATCTACCACTAGAACAAGAGTCTCCTAGCATGGACATATTTGCAAATAATCAAGCTATAGCTGAATTCAGTGGGCTCTATGACAATGACCATGAAGATGGTTTTGACATAGACTTTGAAGAACTAGTAGAATCACATGAGTCTGAGATGTGACCAAATCAGATTGAAGATATTAATCATGAATTTTTCCAACATGTGAGTGAAACTACATCATCCTATCAATTAGGATCATCCATCTTTTTCAGAGCAGGCTTCCTTATAGAGGAGAAGATTTCAAGCATTAATTTCCCTAATAGTGATGGGTTAGCATCTTGCTTCCAAAGTAACAAGTATCCCATCGCAAACAAAATTTGTCAGAACATGCATTATCAAGGAAAAGGACTAGGCCTACATGAGCAAGGAATTATTGAACTAGTACAAGTTCAAGCAAATTACAGACACCAAGGTCTTGGCTACTCCTCAGTTAGAAAATCTAACGATGTTAGTGGTCCCTCCTCAATACTGGGGGAAACTTTATCTAATACAAACGTCAAAATGGGTATCCTAAGTAGTCCTTATCATAAGATTGTTACCAAAACCCCTTCCCTCCACACCCCAAACCATCATTTTGTCACGAATAAACGTTCCATTTGGAACCAACAAAAGTCTTAGAAATACAAAATCCAAAATCAAATGTCAAAGGCCATCAAATCAATCAAAAATATGAGTGGACAAATAAAGCTAAAATGGATCCCAAAACAAAATGGTCAAGTCAAGAAAATAATGAATTAGGCAAAGAAAATATACCAAAATTCAATTAAAATGTCGAGCCACAACACAAGAGGACTCCCACCTATAATACATGTCCACCTCCTTCAAAATGGCCATCAAGAAAGACATATAAAAGTGTTGGTTCCAAATGCTATCAAAAATCCAACCTCCATCATCCATTACCCAAAATTTGGAGAATAAAAATGGCTACATCCAAACATCCCACTAACCCATCCATGTCCACCATCATCCATCACAATCCTACATCCTCCTTAAAGTCCAAACATCCCATGTCACAAATCCGTCACATCTTGGCAACAACTCTCTATCATAAGGACTCTCATGGCACTCTATCACGATGTGCATATTCAGCTAAGGCCAACTCTAGTATCAACAAGGATCGCAATGACATTACTAAGTTGTATGCAAGCGTTATCATCCTGACACAACAACTACTTCAAAAAGGTCATTATTGGCATATCATGGCACTAGTCTCTATATTGGCACCATCAAAGGCTTCAACATAGTTAGTGATCATATAAAGCATCAAGGCTATTCGGCAAAAATACAAAAATACAAAAAAAAATGGAAAAATATCAAAAAAAAATCGTCACCTTGATGAAAACTTCGCAAACAAGCATCATGGTGACACCCCAAAAAAAAATCAGAAAATATCAAAAATGGCAAAGAGAAAAATTTCGTCCAATGGTGAAAACCTGGCAAACAGGCGCTTTGGATAAGTACCATGATGAAAACCTGGAAAACAGGTGTCATGTGTAGAATAAATTATCTATGTGGACCATTACACTTGGGGGCAAGTGGTCTTATCTCCCATTCCCTTCACATGAAATTTCCATCTATCCATCTAAACCCTATCACTTTCCATCCATTTTCCCACCGACTTTGATCTTGATAAGGACTAAAATACAACCATAAATCATGCTTTGGGAAAACTCTTGACATGTCTATCTTTTGGTCATACCTTATTCATTGAATATCATGTCATTACCATCATAGCATTCTTTTCATTATGAGACATCATCCTTGGAGACCATATGATAATTCTCTCAGTCCAAGCCGTCCAACAAGGAAAAATTTAGAGGCGAATATTCGCCAATTGGCTAATAATAGAAATCAAGAGCTCCAAAAATGGCTAATAGTACAAGTTGAAACGAAGAGTAAATCACCAAGTTTTTATGAAAAAATAATTTTGTCTCAATTAATTTGCCATGTTAACGATGTGTCATCAAAATTGATTCGCTAGTATTTTATACAGTTACTAAAAAATTTAATTATATTTGCCAGTAATATTATATTCCTCTGATTAATTTTGGTAATTTGAGGTTCATATTTTCTTTTATCTATTGCCATAGATTAGTTTTTTAATTGAACGGTTGTAGGTTGATTCTGGGCCCTAATACACATGTGCCTTTTAAAAGGCTTGTTGAGGCCCGAAATTTGTTTTGGGCCACATGATTAAATCTAATCGTGTGGCCCAAAACAAATTTCGGGCCTCAACAAGCCTTTAAAAAGGCACATGTGTATTAGGGTGTGGAATGAACTTGCAGCCGTCCTTCATTCTATTAGTGGGACACTCGATAATGTTTCCTCAATGCCCATAGTTCCCCCGTTGCACCATAGGATTGTGATTGGAGTTTCGTCGATGAAGCATTGTTAGATCGATGGTATTGAATTTTGTTAGGAATGGGGGAAGATCTGGCCCTTGACCCTGCTTGTATTGTGATAGGAGTGTGCCAAGATTCACTAGGATTCACCACTATGATTATTATTTTTACCAATTATTTATTAAGATTCGCTAGGATTTTACAAAAAAATTAATACAGTGCATAAGATTTGCCGAGAAAATTAATATTTTTTTTCAAATAAAAGGAGAGATTCACCAAGATTTTACACCTTCGCTGAGGGGGGGATTTCTTAAAGTTATCCCTATTGTTCAAGTCTCCTATCTTTTACCAAATCCTTCCACGGTCCTTTTATACCTAACACCCATCTTGGTTTCCTTTGTTAATGGTCCTACAATCCTCCATCATCCCATTTTAGTCCTCACCAAGTCATTTCAAATGCAACAATATGGCACCCTAGCACATTATCCAAAACATTCCTTGGATTTGTCCCTATACCTACTACAGACTTTTATACTCTTTTCATATCATTATCATCCTCACGTTGTTTTGGGATGTGTCCTTCCCACATCAACCAATGTAGTCATTGTCATCATCACCTGTCAATCGGTTTTCAGCTTGACTAGCAGCAAAATCATGGTTGTCCTTGGATTCATGTGCGTCAGCATCATTCACATGCATTTGTCACAATTTTCACAAAACATCAAAACAATCCTAAAAATGTGAAAAAGTCCTAAAAAAAAGACATAAAAATTTGAAAATGGCCTAAGAAAATACAAAAACATCCAAAAAAATAAAAAAGTGTCAAAAATCTCAAAACAAAGTCAAAGTCTAGCATGTCAGTCCCATCAATCACGTCAGTCAATCTTTATCCCAGTCTAAACTACATTGTCTCTACGCATTTGCTACGTAGGCAAGATTCATCTTCGAATCCCCGAGACATTAGGTCAATCCCTTTAGGTTTGTCCAAATAAAATCATGAGCCAAATATGGTCACGTCAGTCAAATAAAGAAAACATAGTCGCACTTGATGCAAGATAGTCATTTGAAACATCACCATCAAAATCAAGTCCAAATTAGACAACATAGTCCAATCAGTCATATAGTCACAGTCAGTTAGCTTGCCAAAGCATTAGTCAAAGTGTCAATCTCGTCACTTTTTGGTCCTCTTCAAGATGTCTCCTTCTTGAATTTGGACCTCATCAAAGTGTCATATGCCTTTTTAGGATGTGTCCTTCCTGACCTTAGTCATCGTCAAATCGTCAAAAACATCAAACAATCAATCTTCGACAAACAAACATTGGCAATATAATTAAATGGTTGTTAATTTTTGGGTATTTTATCTTATCTTTTTATTGAATTTTCTTTTGGTCATGTTACTAGCTACCTCGAGGATGTCCCCTGAAGGATTTAGAGGTGCGATGACGTCTCATTAACTACTCTATTTTTCTTTGACTGTTGTCTGTGGATTGTCTTGACAAAAAGACTGGGGAAATTGGCCTCTAGTATGAGTTATGGCATTCCTTTTCTGTGACCATTTATTTTGCAAATGGATGACCTTGCACACCTTGGTCTATGTCATATCCTAGTGTTTTTTGTCCATTTGTGTCCTTTTTACCGCCCAATGATGATTTGAGCAACACCTATTAAGTACCTTGGCAAATATTGAAGGGTTCTAACAAGCATTTTGTCTTTCGCATTAACTTGCATCTCCTTCCCCATATCAGCATCCATGTCTTCTATCTTAACATTCATCTTTTTCTCTCTAACATTTTTTGTCTCATCATATTCTAGTCTTCTCATCAATTTCGAGAGCACACCCATGTTCTTGGAACCCAATTGTCCTCTTGAGGGGGCATACCGCTACCTCCTCATCATTCTTCCTCAACCTATTTTGCACTGGGGCATGTTCTAGAATTTTTTTTCTTTGCCACAATGCGACAAGTTGCATTATGACAAAGAGGGGAAAATGTAGACACATAAAAATGACCAAAACTTGCAAGCACTATTTTACCACCTTTCGTCCTAACATAATAATGACATTTTAATTATGTTTCTAACCCACATTCAACTATTAATTAAATAATTTATAATTATTTAATTAATTCATGATCTTTCATTCTTCATGATTATTAAATAAATAAATCTTATTTATTTATTTAATGTGTCACTAATTGTCATAATTAAATAAAGTCATCAATTTATTTAATTAATTTTTATCACTAATGTCCTCCTAATTATTAAATAAATATATTTTAATATATCTATTTAATATGTCACTAATCCCTAAAATCCTCTTAATTAAATAGATTTGATAATTTATTTAATTAATTAACTACTTCTTCTAAATTAAATAATTATTTTAATTATTTAATTGTTGCATGTGACACTTCTATATTTTTAAATAAAAAAAAATCATTTAAAAATATCTCACATGGTTAACTGATTCTTCATTTAGTAATTAATTTCAAAAATCAATTACTGGTTATCTCACAAAATCCCTATTTTGAATTAATTTAATTCAAAATAGAATTATTCCTCTACAAATCAACTAATTTCTAAAATTATTGATTTTCTAAAATCCCATCTTCTTATCCTCTAATTTTTACTAATTTCATCTCAACTGTCACATTTAGTCTTGATTTAATTTATTTAATTAAATCTTATTCACACATGTGGGCATTTTTCCCTAACACTAATTGAGAGTTGCCTTATTGAATCTTGACCTTTGATTCTAGGGCATTCCCCAATCTCTCATCTCGTCCCTCCATTTAAGATTGCATTTTCTATAAAATGACAATCTTGATCTCATTTTCGGGATTGATGAATCATTATTATGTCTTAGCATTTTGTAATCATTTAGCATCAATTGTCATATCATCTTAGGCTCATTCAGTAATTTGTATATTAGAGAGTATTTTTATAAATCCTTCAAATCTTGTTTAGGTCTAGACATTTATAGTTTGCTCATACAAACAAATTTGAGGGCATCCTTTTATTGCAACAAGTTAGGAGGTACAATGGAAATGAGCCATGGAGGAGAGAAATGGATGAGATTGTTCTAGTCTCATTCCTTTTCTCATTGATTTCTCCTTTGCATTCCATTGATTGATAGTATTTTTATTGCATGCATGTTCTAACCTAGTTCTATCTTGCAGGGATATTTTATCTATCATTACAGTAAATTGTAGTATTGTTCAAAAAAGAAATTGTTAGATGCATTTTTCCCCTAGTGTAAATTATGGACATTACATCATTTTCCATATCATTGGGAGGTATATTTCAAGACATACCCAAAGTTGTTTGCATAGGTACTATTTCCATATGATTCAAAGTTGAAGTTGAAGGCATAGTTGAGTTTGTCTCCATAATTGAATTTTCTTCCATATTCACCATACCCACATTTGCATCATCTACATTCATTTCATCATTCATGGCTTCCTCTTCAAAATTAATGGAACTAGATGCTTCCAAATTTATCATTTGATGAATCCTTTCTCTTCTATCCCTTTGTCTTTTTGCCTCCATATCTTTATTTGCCTGAATTTCTTCAGGTGTCATTGAATTTCTACACTTTTTTCTTTGTCTTTGCTTTGATCCCATGGTTATCACATGCTCTTTGATGAAAAAACAAATGATTCACTTGTATCCTATTTTCAAATTTTCATCTCCTTCAAATATTTAAATAAAACTAATATGTACTATGAAGATCCTTTCTTCTATAAACTTTGAAGTACAAAAGCATCTTGAATACATCCAAAAGCTCTTTTTTTAAAAATCTTCTTGTAAAATCTGCTTGTACTTGATTCCACTTCAGAAAATTCAGCCTACTCTTGTCTCTTCCAATAATTTGGAATAAAATGTAGAAAATGGCGCTTTCAGACTGTACTGCAGAAAAAGAATGTTGTAGGAAAAACGTGTTTTATTATAATTTTTCAAATTAGGGAAAAATGGTCATATAAGAAACATGTATGTGTTTCATAACAGGTATGTGTTACCTTTATCCAATGAGTAAAAACATAATGCGTACACGTTATGAAACGTGTACGTGTTTCATTTAAATAATGCGCACACGTTTTAGTAATGTGTATGCGTTATATAAAAATTGAATTCCCAGCCCACATGTAGCCTTGGTTTTAGGCTCGAGAAAGGCTTGGCAATCTGAGCCTTAGCCTTTGACCTGCAACTAAAAAACTAAGGTAGATTGAAGAAGAATGCCCAACTTTGGCAATGATGGACCTTTGTTTTTAATCAAACTATAAAATTAAAACCCATTAGAGAAAATGATGTCTAGTTTTCAAATATAGAATTTTTATTAAGATTGGATTATGTTTGCTATTTTTTAATTAATTTCTAAGAAAACTAGTCCTTAAACTTGAAATATCAGGGTTTTTTGTTTTTTAATAACTTTTTTCTAGTTAAGTTTCTTGTAAAAAAAATATGTGGCATCAATATTCAAACAATTCTCTACGCAATGAAAATTAAAATTCAAAAAATGTTTAGCTTAGGTCAAATTATGTTATTTGTACATGTTGATTATTAAAAGCAACAATTAAGGCCAATAAATATTCAACAAAAAACTATAAAAAAAATTCTTCATCAATCTTCATGTTGTTAGCTCTCTTTCCCCAAAAGGAATTAGCAAAATAATTTTATTTGGGTCAAAAAGTGGTGTTTGGACATGTGCATGGTATGGCAAAAAAAAATAGGGACTTTTAAAAAGTGGTTTTTATAGATCCCTATCAAAATTTAATTTCTACAATTTGGGTATTTTAATAATTTACATATTTGGAAACTAGATTCAAAATTCAAACTTTCATATTACTAAATTTTTTTAAAATTCATTCTATAAGTGCCTCAAATTTTTAGTCCAAGTGTGACAATTTCTGAAGAAAAGCAAAAACGCTTCCACTTTTTGAGCTTTTTGTGGACCCAACTTCTTGCATCAGCCCTAATACATGACCTTATTGATGATGGTAAGATAATAGTTGATGAACACACTCCTTTGAGTAACTTTGATCATTAGGTGTTTAAGAACCCTTTCCCTAAGCATGACAAGGATAAAGGAAAGGCCCTTGACTCTGGTGATGGTGTAAACTATACTACTGCTAAGTATGACTATACCATACATAAAATCAGTGAGGTTGATAATCATGTAAACACTTTCATTATAAAAGGAAAAGAACCTAATTGGAAGGTTACTACCCACAAAGGCACAGTCACCCTTAAAGGTCCTAATTCAAAACCCACTACACCAGCTTCGTAATATAACCTCAGAACATTTAGGGAAAATACCTGCATAAATTTATGTACTTGAGCTACTATGCCTATCTCTTGACCATAAATCTATTCTAGATGAAGCACTTTCTACTACTATAGTGCCTACAGACCTACATGTGGACCAATTCCAAGCTATGGTGGGACATATTACCTTGCCTCACACTCTCACTTTACTGAAAATGATGATTCATCCCCTCAACAACCGCATAATGCAACTTTACACATTAACATCCTCATCAATAATGTTAAGATCAAGCGAGTTATGATAGACGGAGGAGCAGGTCTTAATATTTGTACCCAAAAATTGATCACAAAACTAGGGTTTTCTGAAAAATGTAGTTGATCCAAAGAACAAGATTACCATAAAGGCATATGATGAAGAGGAACACTCATCTAAAGGATCAATTACTCTATCGACCAGAGTTGGCCCTGTGGTAAAGGATGTGGTTTGCCAAGTCCTTGATCTCCCATTGACCTATGATATCCTCCTTAGAAGACCTTGTGTTTACACCTAAAATTGGTCTAGAGAATCTGATTAATTAAATACGAATTATTTGACTAATTATCCTAATTTCCTCTATTGTTTGAATAAATAGAAATATTTATTTATATAGTTCATGTTCACGCCACATTTAAATTCTTCAAATTTCGTCTATTATCTCATCTTAATTAAATAAACAAAATTATATACTTTGTTTGATTTAATTATCATTTCCCTATTTTATTCTATCACATCAATCTTAAATTAATTAAATAAAGATTAAACACTTTATTGATTAATTTCCATATTCTTCTGTTTAATTTAATAAAAAAATTCTATAGTTTGTTTTATTAAAATTATTTATCCCTCTTTTGCTAATTTAAATAAATCAAAAATATTTAAATAAAGGCATAAGGAATATTCCTCTATATTTCCTCAAAACAAATTAGATATCCTATGTCTAATTTATGTCAAAATCATGTCAAAGTTAATTGACTGAAACTTCACGGGAATATTTGGAGACAAATTGCAAATTCTTCTCTCAAGCCTCTTCCATCAATCCTTCCTCTTCTCTTGCCTAGTGTTTTCATGGGTAGAGACAATCGCCAAAATCTTCTCAATCTCCTCCATCTCTCACCATTCAATTCTCTAGATTGAATCCAAGCCTCTCTTTGCCATCCCTTTGCATTTCTATAGCTAAGAAATCTATAAATACAACTTCATTCAACCAATAAAAGGATCTAGATTATCTAACTTATGCACTCTTACTCTGTAGGAATTCAAGCATCAAGCATCAAGCATCCAACATCCAGCATCCAAGCATCCAACATTCTAAGATCATATCATGGTTGCCTCATGTAGCTGCATTTATCAGTTTTCATGTCAATATATGTCATATTAGTTTCTTTTACCATCTAGATTTTATCATATTAGCTGCACATCATTGCATCAACATCATTCCATTCTTTAGATTGTCATTTTAATAGTTATAGTGTTATTTAAATCTAAGAGCACAATAGCTTAATAAATCTTTGAAGATAGGATACTGTTGGTGTTTTTTCATGTAAACCAAGTTTGTCTCCTAATCTACCTATGGAATTGCCAATTCCAATCAAGGGCGGCTTAGAGGACTTGGACCAACTGACGAGGATTTTGTTTTTTTAACAATAACCTCCTACACTTTGGGCTCTGCAAGACCTGGGAGGGTGATCCCTGTAATGAGTTTACAACTTTTGCAACAAAATCATAAACAATCATTAACTTCGAAAACAAATAATCTCACTTAATAGCTCAATAGAATGGGATAGAACTGAAATGAATTGGTTGTTCATCAGTAATATCAACCACTTGGAGCATGAGATGGTTATAACATAGTTTCATGGTGACAGATAATCATTATGTTCAAAATTTGGTAGCAAGCCCCAGGTGAAGACAAACAAAACACTACATCACAAAGAATAGATGCAAATCAGACCAGTGCCATATCCATTGGGGGAGTCAAATTCATCAACACCTAATGGTTCATAGCAGATTTTTAACACATAGCATGTAATATCTCTGATTATACTGCCTTATAGTATCACCAATTTGTACCTCATCTCAATACTTCTTACCCAATCCTTGTACAAAACACATCAATCTGCAATCTCATTTAAGCAGTTTAATTAATTCCTTGAATCAAAGCTAAAACCAGAATTGCACACACCACAACAGTGAGAAGAACAAAATAACCCTTGATTACTTCATTCAAAATTTGAATATATTTGCACATAGGAGAGACATGAGCTTGGATTTGTCATTTAAACTCAAATGCCAGCACTGTTATGAAACACTAAATCCCAATAAACTCAAATCCTACAACGAAATGACACAAAACCCATTTGCATTGCCTCTGTAACTACATATTTTACAATTTGAAATGCAGCTCCACACCAGAATTTTGATTAGCTCACTAGCTAATCTAACTTGCCCACCTTTTTTACAATGAGAGAAGAAAATAATAAGAAGAGGAGAAGAGATTCCAGAAGAAACCCTAAATCCGAACAAGAACAATCATTTGGAAACATCTCCACCATTGAACAGTGATCTGCCAAATATCTTCTCCATTTCCCTATAACAAACTTGATTCTGTTCTCAAAACAGCATGTGATCAATTTTTTCCTCACCAAAAATGACATGTGTCCACTCCACTCATTGCAATAAACAGATTCTATAGCTGAAAGAAAACTTCATTCCTGTGAAAAATTCATTTTCCTCTGTTTTTTGTTTTTCCCTTTGCTGCATTTTACTCTGTATGTTTACTCACTGCTGTTTTTATTTTATTTACCATCAGTAAATAAAATATTTCACATTTTACATTAATTTCCATGAAAATTATTTTAATACTTTACCCAACAGCAAAGTATTTACCACTTTACATGAATAAATATTTTACCCCAACACAGTAACAAGTTTCACCCGAGAAAATAAAACACGCCCCAACCTCCATTTAAAATTTACTAAAATAAAACAATGTTGGGCCGTTTCAAAATTTCCCCACATTAAGCCTTCCATGTAAAATATCTTTTGAAAATTTCCCCAAAGGTAAATAGAAATTCCCATTAAAATTTTACCCCTGGCACCTTGGAATACCCGTGCACTTTAAAAATTCTTGGGGCCCACCATATTTTAAATTTACTTTGGCCAGACCTTAGAAAAGTATTTAATATTAAAAAAATTATTTACTCCTCTCCCCATCTCCCTGCCATCCCGCAATCAATAACCCGTGATCACTTCCAGATCATGATATGGTGGGTGACAGTTCGGATGCTACTGCATTTGACCTTCTGATCTCCACCATTGGCTTTTGATTTTTATTTATACCATAATGGAGAATACATCGGGCCTTTAAATATTTTAAAGAAATATTTGCCGGAGAACATCTAAATTAAAATTTTTTCCCCATTATTTAGCTGGGATTCATTTAAATCCACTTACTCGAAGACTCCAATTGGGCCCGCTACTTCCACGTGCCGTCATCCCACCATTTCACAATCATTAAAAGGAAAGCAAGTTGGGAATGCAGGTTGGTGGGGAACGATTGTGATTTGGCTACACCGGCCCTCCATCCTCCACCGTCGGATTTTCCTCCTGCCCTTCACTGTTTACTTTGCCCTAATTTCTCATCTAGTTTCATGCTTGAGCAATGCCTTTCGGGAATCATGGCGACCATTTCTTTCCTCTCCTTTAAGCATCTACAAAATCATGACTTTCCCGAAGACCACATTAAGTGTTCTACCCAGCAAATAGGCCGCACGAGCCTCTGTGCTTTACTAGTCGCGTGCCTCACATTGTGGCCTTCTTCTTTTGGTGTGAGCCTCTCTTCCCACAGCACACGGGCCTCCTTTGAGCCTCCTGCTGCAAGCGTGGGCCTCCATTTTCATTCACCTGGTGTGCCCACTCCAAATGTTGGCCGCGAGCTTCCTTGCTATGTGTGGTCTTTCCCTGCTCCGGTGTGGGTCACGCCCACCACCACTGCTTCCTTTAAGTTAACAGGCGTAGGCTCCTTCCATGCATGAGCCTCCTTTCAATTGCTGGCCTCACCATACATGTTGGCTACGCCATTCATTTACTTGGAAAAAGACTCCCACACCCTCTACTAGTCGCGGGCCTATCAATTGGTAGTGTGAGCCTCCAAATCTCACCTGCTGGTCGTGCCATCTAGCTTCCAATTGCATTTGTTTTGTGTAGTCATTATAGGCATAGGCATTCAAATTCATCCACTGGTTTGTGTTCATACCTATTACAGGTTGTACCCTCCTTATTCTGCAATTTTTTGTCAAATAAGTTGAAAACATGGTGCCTCCTGATTGGGTGGTAGAGTCCTCCATTTCCTTTGGTTTGAATCTCATAATTCCTCACTCGCATCTTCGAAAACCTCAACCCATTCACTATGTAAAGCTGCAATCACTAGATCCCCTTTGTTTGCATTCATTGTAAACCTCCACTGAGCATTACCTCCTTCATCCAATGTATGCTACCATCGATTTTTGAATTTCATTTTTCCTACAATTATATTGCCATATCATCAAAATGAAACAAGTAATTTTTGAGTTCTGAGTGTGTTGCATTCGATGATGTTCACTCATAAATCATACCATTTCTTGCAATTCCTTTTTGAAAGTTCTTGTAATATTGAACCATGTCTCATGTTAGAGTATCTCTCTCCCTGATTAGAATTGAAGTTACTTGCAAATGATTCCAAACTTACATCCTTGATCACACATTCATCTACCACTCTCTTCCCTGAGACCTATATCCAGAAGCACCATTTTGGATGCACAACATTGTCATTGACCTTTGTTGACTCTTTCTCCTTATAGGCCCTTACTGAATCATTTATTTGCCTTTACGCGACATCCCTATTTTAAAACAATGTCACCATCCATTCGATGGGAAGATTATGATGGAGGTAAACATGGAACCTTCAAGTAGATACCATGTTTAAAGTAACCTACCTAAAGGGATTGCAACATTACAACGTTACAACCTCATAACTAGGCAAAGCATGTCGGGTCCCCAAGTGGACCCGGCTAAAAAAAAAGTCATTTTCAAACAAATTTTGCCCTCGAATCATCCCATGACAACATTTGGATGCATCCCATGACAACATTTGGATGCATTTGAAGTGAAATGGTAAACTGGATTTCCATCAAAAACTATTTTCTGTCACTTTTGCAAAATGGTCAAAACAGGCCAAGTAGGCTCAGGAATCAATCTGGGAAACTGGTCAAACGACCTCGTCAAAATATAAAAACTTGCAAGAATATAGTCATTTGATCCAAAAGTATAGTGCAAAAGATGGCTCAAAGAAATAGATCCTTAGGAACCAGATATTAATTGGAAAAGTTGCCCAGTCAGGGTTTTCTAAAGTAGCTGTTCTGAAATAATTGAAACACACCCGACTGCCAATTTGTAAAAATAGTGAAACAACTCCTTATGAGCTACCATTAGACACATAAGTTCATTAAGGTAACCTGAGCATGTGTTCAAAAGTAATTTATTTGAAAGAACGTTGATCAAAAGATATTGATGATCAAAGTTGACCACTCAAAAGGGCTGTCAGGAATGCAGATGTGAAACTGAACAAACAACATTTGGTTTCGATCTACTAAAAATAGCAAATGAAGTTCTGCAAATTGACATATGAGATCAATTAGGTATGGAGAACACAAAAAAATATTCATTTTGACATAACAGTCAACTGGTTGTCAAATCCAAGCTCAAATAGGAGGTCGTTTTGCAAAACTACCAATCTACAAATAGCAGAACAGTGCAAAAACCCTCCAACTTCATTTTTAAAAATCTTGACAAAACTGATCGTGGGAAGCTGAAAATTGAAACACACTCTCACATATGTCAATCAAATATGTCTGCAAATGGGTTTTGCTTGCAAATCAACATGCCTCAAGTTCTGATTCTCCAAAGTGGGTCATTCAAACTGACCCCCCAAGTGCACTTCTGAAAGTGAAGGGGAAAACTTCTCGAAACGAGCACCTCAAATTTGCAAAATTTGAGAGTGCCAATAGAGACAATGAGACACTTTCATTTGATTATTAGCTTGATCTTTGATACAATGTTTCATTAAGAAGTGTTTTATTCCTTTCTACTTATTTCACACTTTCACCTTGGATTCATGCAATGCAAGTGGTACCTTCTATATACCACCAGTGCATTAAATTCCCAAACAATACAAGGGGATCCCAACCCTTTCATGTATTGCCACAATCTAAATCCTAAGACTAAAATCACAATCCCCAGCAATCGTGAGGTATTTCCTTCCCAAGAATATGTTGATCTTGAGTCCTTAAAAGCATCCTCCTCAAAATCCAAGGAAGTTGAGACCAAAATACAATTAAAAGAACAAGGATTAGGATAATATACTTTGAATCATGTACCCTTTGCATTGGAAAGTTACCTTTAGGGTATGTGCAGGATCATCATGGAAAAAACAGGCCCTTAAGTGGCAATAAAAAGACAAAAAATAAGCGTTAGACAACTTGACATAAAAATTTGAATAAGTTATCTATATTATTTTAAAAAAATGTAAAAATAGAATTTGTAGAAAATTGAATGTAGTTTCTAAACTACTAGACCTTTATTTAAAAAAACAAAATCTATTTGGTGAAAATTTGAAATTTCAATGCATTAGTATTTAAATTTCAGGGTAAAAATAAGAAGTAGGTGTCTGTTTGACCACCCTAACCACAATAAAATGATTATATTTTTTTATAATATTTTAGATATAAGTAGAGGACTCATGTCCTGATGTGATGCATATTTTTTTATAATTTTTTTCCAGGTAAATAGTTAATTATGATTTTTTTATTACAACTTTTAAAAAATATAAAAGTTCGTCTATCTAACCACCTTAATTTGGTCAAAAATTCATGAAATTCAATTTTTAATTTTTCAATCCTATAGTATGCAAAGCATTGAATGTGACGCATGTTTCAAATTCAAAAAATGTGATACCATTTGAAAGTTATAGATTTTTTTCAATCAGCCCATCAATTAGGACTTTATTCGTAATTCTAATAGAAAATGAATAATAATTATTTATTAAATTCAAAGTAAAGAATAATTTATATTGGTTGGAAGCTAAGAATCTCCTCTAAAAACCCTTTTTGTTTCATCAATTTTGGGTAAAAAAAAATTCGTCAGCCACAAGGACCATCATATGGCTTACATATCGCCACTTTTTGGCCCATCATTATCCTGCATATACCCTTTTATCTCCCCATACTTGTGGAAAACCACAAATGACTAAGACCACATCAGATGCAAAGACTACAGTGACTTGTAAATTAACCAATCTAAAAAAATGGGGAGTCCTCTATAATGAAACAAAAGAAGTTGATCTCCTAAAATGGCTATACAAAGATGAGGATACAAAAAAAAAAGAAAAAACTGAAATAAAGATACCTGTTGGACAATATAGTAAAGTATTTGATCTTATGAAACAAATGGGATATGATGGTAAAATTCCTCTCGACTTACAGAAATAGGGTATCTTGGAACCAATACAACCTACTCATATGGAAAAAGTCCTTGGTTTAGGATATCATGCACAAAAATATAAGACCTTGAGTACCACGTGTACTTCAAATAAGGAAGTAGAGTCCTCTAATGCTACACAAAAAAATGAGGAAAGTGCCATTGATGACTTCATTGAAATTTATGAATATGATAGTATCCCTACCCTTGAACCGGATCCTAACATTTGTACCCTTGAATCCATTCAAAATCTTGATTCAAATCACGACCCTTTACCCGTGGTTCACCTTGAACTCATTGATTTGGACTAGAAGGGACCACCACAATTGGATGTATTTCAAAATGATGAGGCAATCATAAAGTTTTTTGGAGCACGAGAAGATACACCTCTTGAGGATCATAAGATAGGTTTCACCATAGAACTCAACAGTGTGGCTTACTTTGGGGAGGGTGCCAAGCCTTTCAGTCATAAAACTATTGAAAATATAAATAGGTCTTCTAGTGGAAATCGTTTTGCAATGTTATTAGACTAAAAAAAAGGTAAAATTAAAGGACATATCCAAGGGTGAAAACCTCTCTAAGGCACCCGAGGATGGAAGACTTGACACACTTCCCTTAGCAGTATTTCATGAAAATCATCTATGCTAGTGGAGAAGACAATACCAACTAATCTAGGTACAAAAAAAAAACCAAAGATAATTCATCTAGCAAAGTCATTAACACCTAAAGAGAGAATAGACCATATACAGTTTTACAAGGAAAGACAAGTTAAATTTGCGTGGTCTTATGCAAATATGTCAGGACTTGGTCTATATCTAGTAATGCATCACTTGTCTTTGCCACTGAGGGAAAAACCGGTTAAATAAAAGTTAATAAAAATGCACCTGCATATTGCTCTATTGGTAAAATTTGATTTACAAAAGTTGCTAGATTTGGGATTTATAAGACCTATTGACTATGTTGATTGGATTTCAAATTTAGTACCAATTTCAAAACCTGATGGGGGCATCTGAGTGTGCACAAATTTTAGAGATTTAAACAAAGCTTGTCCTAAGGATGACTTCCCACTTCCAAACATTAACATGATAGTGGATTTGACAGCAGGGCACAAAATTTTATCCCTCATGGATAGTTTCTCATTCTAAAATCAGATTAAAATTGCTCCTGAAGATCAAATTAATACAAAATTCAGTTGTCCTTGGGGAACCTTTTGTTGGAATGTCACGCCCTTTGGGTTGAAGAATGTCAAAGCAACCTACCAATGTGCAATGACCACTATATTTCATGACATGATGCATACTTATCTAGAATACTATGTAGATGATTTCTTGTGAAAATATTACACAAGAGTTGGACATCTAGATATCATGGATAAAATTTTCACAAGATTAGAACAATACAAGTTTTGGTTGAATCCAAATAAATGTGCCTTCATGGTAGCCTCAGGGAAACTCCTTGGATACATTGTCTCATCTAAAGGAATCGAAGTTGATCTTGGAAAAATAAAGGCTATACTTGAAATGCCTCCACCTAAGAATATCAGTCAGCTGAGATCATTACAAGGAAAAATTCAATCTATCTATCATTTTATAGCACAAATAGTAGATAAATCTCAACCCTTTCAACATCTACTACACAAGAATGTTCCATTCAGATGGGAGGAAAAGTGTGAATAGGCCTTTCAAAAAATCAAAGGATATTTGATGATACTACCAGTATTATTACCTCCTATAGATGAAAAGCCTTTAATTTTGTATATATCCACAACCGCCACAACACTGGGGGCACTTTTGGCACAACATGACTCTGAAGGAACAAAATGTGCTATCTATTACATTAGTTACACTTTAGTAGGATATGAGCTCAATTATAGTCCTAATGAAAGAGTGTTCCTTGTCATAGTTTTTGCATCACTGAAATTGTGACACTACATGGTTACACACCAAACAAAGCTTATTGCAAAAATTGATCTTGTTAAGTACTTCTTGCACAAAGAAACACTCATAGGATGATTAGCTAAATGGGTGATTATTCTCAATGAGTTTTATATTGAATACATAGAAATAAAAGCAATCAAAGAACAAGCTATAGCAGATCAAATCATTGATGCTCCTATGACAGATAATCATCCTCTTATTACAAAATTTCCCGATGAATCAATATTCAATATGGAATCTACACATCTATGAAATTTATATTTTGATGGCTTCTTCACACAAGGTGGTTCTGGTGTTGACATCCTCTTTGTCACTCCGCAAGGGGATTGTATACCTAAAGCTTATAAGATCCAGTTTCCATGTACCAAGAATATTACAGAATATGAGGCATTAATTTTTGGGCTCTGTATGGCTATGAAATAGAAAATCCTGGAGTTGCATGTTCTTGGGGACTCTCAGTTTGTGATCAATCAAGTTAATGATGACTATAAAACAAAACATGAAAAAATGATGCCTTACAAAAGAATGGTGGATTAATTCAAGGCTTATTTCACACAAATTTTCTTTTGAGCATATCCCTTGAGATAGCAACAGAGTTGTCGATGCAATGACAACAATTGGTTCACTTGTGGAAATACCAAGAAATGCTGCCTACTGTGAGTTCTTGGTAGAACCTATTTTGGAACCTTCTTACAATATACCACAATCTAAAATGATTTGTCTTATTGTTGGTCCTAATTCTCAATGGTATGGTGATATTTATACCTATCTCCATGATAACGTCTTTCCATCTGACATATCCAATAAATCCCATAAAACCTTTATCCATCAAGCTTCCTTCTATGTAATCTTATTTATCGTCAAGGTCTCAATGGCACTTTACTTAGATGTATTGAGCATAACAAGAGAAAAAATTCCTTACAATAAGTACATGAAGGTATATGTGGGGCACATTCTAGTGGTCCTACCTTATCCAAGAAACTCTTGTGTATGGGTTATTATTCGCCCACAATAGAAATAAATGCTTATCATTTTGTTAAAAAGTGCAAGTAGTGTAAAAAAAAAGTAGACTTGATACATGCTTCTACATAGGAATTATAGTCTCTTGCTATGCCATGGCCCTTTTATCAGTGGGGACTCGATCTCATGCGAAATATCCATCCACCTTCATCCAATGGCCATAAGTTCATTCTCGTTTCCATAAACTATTTCATAAAATGGATTGAAGTTGTTCCTCTCACTCATATCACTGGAAAACAAATAGCCACTTTCATACTAAACTGCATCATCTGTCGTTATGGTGTTCCTTTATCCATCATCACAGATAATGGTCATCCATTCATAAATCAAGATGCTTGTGAACTCTGTGAGAAATTCCATATACAACATAATTTCTCCACACCTTACTATCCTCAACGTAACGACCAGGCTGAAGCCTTTAACAAAACCATTCTCAAAATTCTTAAAAATATGGTCAATGGTGTTGGTCGATATTGGCATATTCAAGCAAATCCTACCTTGTGGGCCTACTGCATGAGTATTCGCACTCCGACAGGCGCTACCCCATATGCCCTTGTCTATGGATCTGAAGCCATCTTTCCCATCGACATTGAGTTGCCCTCTTTGCGCGTCTCCTTGCACAATCAAATCTGTGATGAAGAATATTGGGTTTCTTGTTTGTAGGAATTGGAGCTATTAGATGAATGAATTCAAACTACTTTCAATCATCTTAGAGCATATCAACAACGGATGTTTGAAGTTATAATCAGAAAGTCAAACCACGTACATTTGAGGTTGAGGATCTTGTCCTTTGTGAAAATCCTTGCAATCAACAAGACAGAGAAAAGAAGGGTAAATTTGAGCCTAACTGGTTGGGTACATACATTATCACTCTTGTGTATGGATTTGGGGCATACCAGTTATCTACTCCAAAAGGTGATCCCATCAATAGTATGCACATTTGTAGTTTTTATACTTGAAAACTTTTTTTAAAAAATCCAAAAAATTCATAAAATGTCTTGAAAAATCCAAAAAATCATAAAATGTCTTGAAAAAATCCAAAAACAATCATAACATGTCCTAAAAAAATTTAAAAAATCATAAAATGTCCTAAAAAAATCCCAAAAAATCATAAAATGTCCTCAAAAAATCCCCAAAAATCATAAAATGTCCTCAAAAAATCCATTAAAATCATAAAATGTATTAAAAAAATCTATAAAAATCCTAAAATGTCATGAAAAAATCCATAAAAAATCTTAAAATGCCTTGAAAAAATCCATGAAAAATCTTAAAATGTTCTGAAAAAATCCATAAAAATCTTAAAATGTCTTGAGAAAATCCATAAAAATCGTAAAATGTCCTGAAAAAAATCCAAAAAAATCAAATATTCCAAAAATCCAAAAAAATTAAATAACCTCAAAAATCCCTAAACGGTGACACTTTCAAATCACCACATAGCTTTGAACTTCACAACACGCCAAGATTGATAATCAAGCAAACATTATAACATACATATCAACCCATCTTTCAAATCCAGCCAAACACATAAGTTGTAACAAAAATTTGTTCTACATTGAAGCATGATGCATGTTTGTTTGTTTATCTTTGATTGTTCTATGATTTTATATTTGGTGACATGTCTTTTAGCTTCTCAAGGATGTCTTGGACTAGAGAGGCAAGGAGAGGGTGTGTTCACTTTTTTGTTGTCTGCGGATTGTTTCTCATTTACAAGATGACTTGTCTTAAGACATGGTTATTTAGAACCATCAAAGACCTATGAGTCTAGTGTGGATGAGATCATCCCCTATCTAATAGTGTCTTCTATGCAATAAGTATTTAGGTCATCTAAGGTCCTTATACCTAGATGCTTATACTTTCCGGATAAATAAAAATGCAAATAATATTTAGGTCATCTAGATGTTCATGTTATCTAGACGCTTATAAGTTAATTTGCGACATAATAATCTTGTTGATGATAAAAGAACTTAAAAGGCACAAGAGGCTTCATCGCATTCATTTTATTCCATCTTTCATTTCTTCCATCGCCAATTTCTTGGATGTCATTTTCTTCATCTTTTCATAGAGAAATCAATCAATTTCTTTATCTAACTGATATATGTCACTTGAATAAAATCTAAAATCAATCAAATTGCTTCTCAAAATCTCATGTCCCCTTAATCATTGCATCACCTTGTCTTGTATAAGCATCATAATCAGCTCAATCAGCTCATCAACGGGCAGCTATATTGATCATTTCCATCAATTGTTTAGTTGCGCCCATCAAAATGTGCATCACCATGTTATCACTTACGCAATATCAAGTATCTAATCATTTTCTAGACATCTATCAAGAGATTAATCTTATTACAATCTATTTGATCAATCTCTCGAGGGGGCATATCATTCTTATCATAATCCCTACCAGGATATCTCTGGAGCATGTATCACTTGATCAATATTTTTCTTTGACACAATGCAACAAGTTGCATTGTCTCAAAGAGGGTAAAAATGTAGACACTCAAATTTTTCCTCATAATCATCACATTATTCAAGCATTTCATCAAATCATTAAACCATTAAAATATTAAACATTCATAGTCGATCATGAACCATTTTCATAAATGACCATTCCCATTCATTTTTGTTCATGATTCGTTTCATGAACACTCATGTCTATTTTCATAATAAAGCATAATCGTTCATTATTGTCCATATCCTTTTCATAATAAATCTGTTATCATAAGTTGTAAACTATCATTTCATAATAAACTAATTATCATAATATTTACATTAAATCAGTTCATTTGCATGAATCATTCACTTCATAATTAAATTTCATTAAATCATTAGATCATTAAAATATTAAATAATTATCACCTCATTATCATTCATAATGCATTTTCACAATAAATCATAATCATTCATAATTGTTTCATGATCGTTCATGAACCATTGCATAATAAATCATTAATCACGATTATCCATAGATCATTTTAACATTCGTTCGCAACCGTTCATAGCATAAATCATTCCTGTTAATCATTTTTATTGCATAAATTATCATTAAATCATTAAAATCATGACAATCATTTACATATCCATATTTTTAATTAAATCATTATTAATAATTTACATTCACATTTAAAATACATTTCATAAACCCTCCACCATGTACTTATCTCTCCTCTTTTATCATTTTCACTCACATGCATTTCATTTAATCAGGAAATGTGGGAACTAATTTTTGTTTTCAGCTAAAATCCTTTTATCCTACATTTCCCTCTCAACACCTCTCCATCCCTAAAGACACCTATTTAAATGGGATTTCACTCTCATTTTGACCCCTACATCTTCTTTCCATTAGCTTCACATTTCATGGTAGCTCTAGTCTTTTTTCATCTACATAAATTTTGAGGTCCATAGTCTTTGCTTTGCATTTTTAATTTCAGCATTTGTTTTGTTTGCATTCCCACTCATGAATTTTTCATCAAATTATATCTCTACATTAATCCATTCACCAACTACTTCTTGGTGCATCTATTCTTGCCAAATCTAAGAGCAAAGGTGAATGAACAAGACCTTGGTGTTAGGATGCTAATGGAGATAAATTTCTTTAAAAAGTATTTTTGTTATTTTTGTAGTTTAGAAGTTTGTATGCCTGATTTTGATTTTAATTTGAATGGCTCCACTGATGTGGGAATTTAAAATGGTGATTATAATTCAATAGAATCATGCATTTTTATGCACTCACAGCTTCCTAAGTCACTCCATCTTATATTATCATTATAATTTTTGCATAAAGGAAGCTATTATCAAATTTTTGATCCATTAGGGTGATTTGACATCTCCCGAAGTAAATCTTATTGTAACAGACTTGGATAGGGTTTATTTACATTCTAGCTCTTAATTATCTTAGACACACTTAATATTAGGACTTCCACACACTTTCATGTTCTAGATCTGTACTTTTCATCAAGGTTTAATTACCAAACTTAGGGTTTAATCGAGGTAAACCTTTGCCCACCCAAAAAAACTATTTTGTTTTGTAGATTTATCATAGGTACATATCTAGGAGCAAAGGTTTAGAAGTGGAAACATATGACTCAAATCTCAGTTTCTGATTTTCCAAAAAGGGATACCTAGACCCATTCATGCTTGGGTGAATGAGTCCCTAATAGCCTCACAAAACAATAATTTTTTAATAGGTGCACAATATTTAGACCTTCTTAGATCTACCATATTTTTCTTGTTTCTCATAATTTTATCCTTCATCTACAAGATCAGAGTATTAGCTTGAATTTTCAAGTTGATTTACTATTTTTTAGTTTTTCTACCAAAACTGTTGTTCAAGCTCATACCCCCATCATAAATCATAAAGAAATCAATAGATTCCCTCATTGAGTTTTGTAGGTAAATTATTTGTGTGGATCTCATTTCCTAATGAAAATAGGAAGATAGGTCCATCATACCCCCAATTTCCCCATTTCAAATTAATCCAACCTATTTTTCTATATTTCACTTATTAATAGAACCATCTAACATATTTGGTACAGTACACCCACTTGCATTGAACCAAATTTATTCCCTTAGGAAGAGGAACTAAATCCAAAGTATGATTCTTCATCAAAGAAGAATGCTCATTTTTCATAACACTATCCCACTCAAGAATACCAACCACATTTGAAAACTTCTAAGGATTGTCCAAAATAGTATGACTCAAAATAATAACACTTGATCTATATGCACAAGTGCGACGAGAGTCTGAAGGATCACCTGCCAAATCTTTGGCTACATCAATAGTATCGTTGTCCTGATTGGGTGAATGATGAATATCTAGAGGTGGTGGGATAGCTAGAGCATCATCCTCATGCAAAACAAATTGGTTTTTGGGGGTTCAAATGAACTTCTGGTTCGAGCGAACCCAAATGGGGCTCAATACAACCCCCCTTCAAGAAAATCCATTTAATGTCAGGTCCCACAATTCGCGAAAATATAAGAAAAAAAAATGCTTGTGGAAAGGGGGTTCAAATGAACCCTGGTTTGAGCAAACCCCCCTTTTCCCCATTCTCCCCTCTTGACACCAAAAAACTCTAGAATTTTTCACTTTGAAACTCAGGTTGAGGATGAAAATGGAGCAGACTTCACAGACCCAATAGGATGATGGTAGTCCTTGAAGCGAGCTATCCAACAAATATAATTTTAATATGTTTTGGTTTTATTATCTATTTGTTTTTTTAGTCTGATTAAACATAGATTTTTCACCGAAAATCAAGATCTCTATTTTGCACATGTGGAAAAATAATAGATTATCAAAATAAAATTCTAAAAACCATGTGTAGGCTAGGTATTTATGTCCTTGATCCAATAAAAAAAAACTGAATTTAGATACATACCAAAAAAACTATGTTGTATACGGTCATCCTATGTTTGAATTGTAATTGGTTTGACTTCAAAACTTGATTAAGGAAAAAATATTCAATAAAACACTATGAAACCAAATGAAAGGGCTAGATATTGTAGTTACAAATATAAATTCGAAAAAAATAGAATTTTATCCTTTATGGAAAAAATGTTATATTGTATACGATGAGCGTCACTCCTTAAAAATGTTGTTTATTGAAAAAAACTAGTTTTCAAAGGATATGGAAAAAGAATTGCGATCTGATTCCAATTTTTTTGAAATAAATATATTTAGAATCTAAAAACAAAATTTCACAAATCACTAGTTTGCATCATCTTCAATTTCCTCACGGTTTAACTGCTATAGGTGCTTGAAAGTGAATATTTAGTTAGAAAAAAATATTTCAGTGTCCAGTTTGGCCAAAAATTGTAAACCCATATTGTGGGATCACCCAATAGTAGAAGATGAGGTAGAAGCTAGGGATGGAGAATACATTAGAGAAAATCACTCATCAAAATAGATATCTCATCAAAACAAGAACTCTCTAGTTTCATGATCAAACAACTTGTATGCCTTAACATCCTCACAATATCAAAATAATATGAGTGGTTAGCTCTTCCTCTCCATGGCTTTCCATTGAGCTTCAGGAATGAATTCCCAAGCCTCACTACCAAAGAATCTGAATAAAGATACATTGGGCTTGACATTTGACCAAGCCGCCTCAGGATTTATATGTCACAACTCCTTGTGAAGCATATGATTCTAAATACAATTGGCACAATTAATTGCCTTAGCCAAAAATGAAGAATGCATATCTCGTGACTGAATCATATAGTTGGTCATATTCCATAAAGTTATGTTCTTTCACTGAGCAACACTATTTTGTTGAGGGGTGTATAGAACTATAAGTTGATGTTGCAAACCATGCTTAGTGCAAAAGTACCTAAAATTTTGATTAACATACATCCCCCTATTATCTATGTGTATCCATTTGATAGAAATACTAGATTGCTTTTCCAAAAATTCGTTAAATATTCTAAAGGAATCAAAGGCATTATTCTTGTACTTAAGAATTTACACCCTTGAATGCTTCGAGAAGTCATCAATAAATGTGAGCACATATTTGGCCCTTGAAAAAGAAGAAGGTGTAAATGACATGATACCACTATGAACCAACTCTAAAGGTTCCTTGGCACGTGTAGCTCTACCTCTAGGAAAAGAATCTTGATGATGTTTTCCAAGAACACATCCTCAACAAACACCATCAATACAAGAAATATTAGGGAGCCTAGACAGTAATGCATGTGTACTCATCTATTAGAGATATCTGTAATTGACATGACCAAAACTTTCTTGCCATAACATGCTCATAGTGTCTACATATTCTATAAATGATGAAGCTAAAACAAATAAAATCTCAAAACCATTAAAAAGGTATAAATGAGAAGAAGTATCAACACTCCCAGTAGCCACAATAATATTAGGATCATGAACCTATCACAAATAAATACATCATGAGGTGTAAAATCAAGTGTCCTACCCATGCCATATTGAAAAAATTGATACACTAAAAAAAGGTTGGTGGAGATATTAGGAACTACAAGTACCTCCTGAAGAAAACCACCCTCAAGTGTGACAATTCCTAAGCCCAAAACTGAATGTTGTGTAGAATCCCCAATTGCAATCTAAGAAGGATGAGACTGAATCTTGAGAATGTGTCATGTAATGTGTCACACTAGAATCAAGTATCCATGGAGCTACAAAAGGTAAGACCCTTGTAGAAAGATCATGAACTTTAAGTGTAGATTAGGAAGAATATTTAGGGGTAGAGATGTTATGCTAATGCACAAATTCCTACAAAACCTCTAATCTCTTCAAACATAAAAATTGACTAGATGTCCCTCCTTGCCACACAAATTACATGGTTCACTTGATTTATTCTTCATCTTGGAAGAAGATTCACTAGACTTATAATGTTTATCATATCAAGGAGTGGTTTGAGGTTTCTATTCTGACTTATGAGATGTTTTGGAGGAACTCTCACTACCTGAAGAATTATCTATCTTGGACTTCTATTTCTTGTCTTTTCCTTTGGATTTCTATGCTATCAATGCCTAAGTTTTTGAACTAGAAAGATATTTGAATTGAACCAATTTAGCCTATTCAAAAGTCAAATGATCATAGAAAACCTAAAAATTAGGCATGCTAAATGCATCACACAATGCATCCATGGTAGAATAGAAAGTAGAAGAGAAGACCCAAAATGACCCTTGAAGCTTAGACAAAATTAGGAAAATACATTCTTTATTAGTTTTATTCTTCTCATAACACTACAAAAGAAATTTGAGTGACTTGAACCTCTATAGGAAGTCCTAGATGGAGGGGTAAGAATTAAGTACACGTGATGTTAATTATGCCATGATATAGAGAGCTCTATACTCATTAATGGTGCCAAATATATCACTAAATCTTGTCCAGATAGCTCTAGGAGTGTTACAAGACTCCAAATGAAACAAGAGAATTTCTGAAACGTGTAGTAAAATAAAAATCATAGCCTTGTATGTCTTCTTCCTATGCTGAAATATCTCAAATTGATTAGTCAATGTTGGCTATACTTCATCCAAAGTGGACCATAAACCCTTAGACATGAGAATTATGGTCATATGAGATTTCCATGTATGATATTTGTGTGGTGTAAGATGTTCAAATGAAGAGGTGTCCACCATTATGGTTGTGGTTTTAAAAAAAATGTGTGTTAAAGGATTTTTTAATCTTTGATGTATATAGATACTAGAAGCAAGAAATACACCCCCACACAAGAGGAAAATCCAAACCCAAATACAAATTTGAGAGGATAAAATCTTTAAAATGAATAAATCACATTAGAGAGATTCTTGTATACTCAATGAACATTATATAAAAATGGACTTCGTATTTGTGTAGAGCACTAAAAGTTCTTTCTAATGCCTATTTGTTTGCAAAAATCGGAGACTGTTTGTCCAAGTTATGGCCCCAGAAGTGAAAAATAGAAGGGTTGTATTCAACTAACTATAGAAACTTTCTAATAAAAAATTAGGAAAAAATACGTACATTTCTAGAATGGTTTTGGAACCAACTTTTCGATGATATAAGTTTTTTGAAAAATGGAGTTTGTGCGTCCAAGATATAACCGATTTTATAAAAGTTACACAAGTAGGCTCTGAGAGGTGAACTAGGGGCTAAAAGAATCAAGCTCCTACTCAAGCAGAGACCAATTCGCTTGGTGTAGGGGCTGATGCAGCAAATATTGCAAAGGAATATTCTAAAAGGACTACTTCACTTTGCTCTTACTAAAAAAAATGTTTCTTTTTTAAAAGTCAAAGGTTACAAATTTTTCATGAAATAAGTTGATTTTTTTGAAAACCTCAATGTAGCGCTGGAAAATATTGTATCAAATATTCTAAAAGAATATTCTTAAAGGACACCTTTGACCAAAAAGGCCACCCAAATCAAAAAAGGGTGTTGCATAAATTCTTTTGCAAAAAATTTATATCAAACCTACAAATTTTTTTTGATAAAACTTACAAAAAAATTTGAAAGGAAGCCACCTAAGTTTTTCCCTATGCATCTTTGTGGAAGAAATTTTATGGCATATTGATCTGTATGACTATACAGATTCTTGCACCTCAAAATCTATGCTAACCAAAAACCCTTCAAAAAATCAACTTCTCCATTTTTCGCAAAATGACAATCATTTTTTAGGTTTTTGGCCACTCTGGATGCAATGGTGAGGCTCATTTTGTGCAAAAGTATTTCAAATATTCACCCACCTCCAAAAAAAATGAGCCACAAGATCATACAATGAACAAAACACCTTCTACTCAACACCACTGCAAAACAAAGATTTGTTATTCCTCTAAAAGGAAAAACTTACAAAATGAATAATTCAAAAGAGAATGAATGATTTAAAGAGAAACCCTAATGATAAAGGGATTAGATCATAACAAGTGTCAAAATCTTGTGTGACAAGACAAATTGATCTAATATTAGCTCTATAATTAACATAACTAAAAATTGAGTTAATTAATTTATGTTAGAGTAATTGGGTATTTACTTTATTAATTAAACAATATTTGTTTAATTATGTAAAATTCCCTTTTACCTCTTTTCACTTAAGCTAACATTAGGTGCATAATAATTAATTACTTTATTAATTATTATTGTGCAAGCCTAGGGTTTTCCATTTTAGGGTTTTCATCTATATGTAGTTGAAAACTATCTTTTGTATCATTAATTCATTTTACATTTTCAGGTGAATACATTGCTCCACATTCTTGAGCATTTCCTTTGTTGCTTCTCTTTGTTTCTTGTAACAGGTTATTTGCTTGCAAAGATGTTTTGGGCTTCTGTGATGTTGTATCTTCTCAACTCCAACATGGTATCAGAGCTTCAGATTTGTAGCTGCTTGTTCTTGTTTTGAGATTTTTGCATTAGAAGCAAATCTAGGGTTCTAAGGTTTTATTTGGGTGGATTCAGCCTACTCTAAATTTTAGGTTCACTTTGGGCTCAAATGGACAGTGCCATTGGATTTGTAGCGCCCAAAAACCCCTAAAATGACTGTCAAACCATCGATTTTGGCCATAGTCATCCAGGGTTGCAAAAAAAATTTTAGGGTTTGGCCGTACGGCCCACTCAGAAAAAAATCGCACAAAAATCACAAAAAAATTAAAAATAAATTAAAAAACAAAGGTTTTTTTTTAAATTTTTTTGTGCGGCCCATGCAGATTTTCTTCACCATCCAGTGGCCACCACCACATCGCCAAGCGGCCACCAACCGCCTCACCTCGCCTGCCACCAGCTCCGGCCACCACCTGAGCTCCGCCGACTTTCCGCCGAGCTCCCAATGCTGCCGACACCATGTCGCCCAGCTCTGCCGAGCTCGCTCTGCCACTGTCGCTGCCTCCCCCATGCTCACCCTGCTGACCGTGCCTGGCTCCACCAACACCGCCGAGCTCTGCCCAGCGCACCGACCCCGCCCAGCTCGGCCTGCTCACCACCGACGACTTTGTCCAAGCTCGCCGACCCGAGTCGGCCACACCAACCCCCATGGGCTTAACCCCCTGCTACCGGGTCACATGGTGACCAAGGGCTCCGGCCCAGCTTCTGCCCCTAGTCCGCCCATGCGACCAGGGGCTCCTTTTTTTTAGCCACCAGGTGCTAAAGGGGTTTAATAGGGCATTTTTTTTGCTCTCTCACGAAATCGGGCATAACTCAGGTGTTTTAGCTTTGTTTTTCGAACAAAAAGAAGCATTGGAAAGCTGGTTTCAGTGTCGTTCCAATGGCACTAGTAATTTTTCTTGAATTTGCAGTTTTGCTATTTTTTTTGCTAGTCAAAGTCAGAACTTGGTTTTTTCACTCCAAGGGGCATATCTTTTGCGTCTGAACTCCATTTTGTGCAAACGAATAGGCGTTGGAAAGCTATTACAGTGATCTTTCCAGATTTACAGTCTATTTTACCAGAATATTTACCAGGTATTTTTTATTCAGCTTTGTTGGTTTTTACACTTTGCTCAATTACTTGGTCATCTTGGCTCCTACATGGGGTTTGTTTGCGTTGGATGGGTTATCCTGATATGTTTTATCATTGCTGAGATCATTAGTCTCTAAATTTTTCATTTGAAGAGTTATCATGGGTTTTTCTACTCACCCTTCATATGTTCTTCTAGAACGGGGTAATTATGAGTCATGGGCAAAGGGTATACTTACACATTGTAGATGGCTTAATATTTTGCCTTATTTGTATGATCTCATACCTGAACCAACAACTATAGAGGGCAGATTAGCATGGGATATTATTATAAATCACATTGCAAGAGTTATATTGTCTAGTGTTGATCATGACACTGTGTTGGTTATATCGGACATTGATTGTCCTCACCCACTTTGGACACATCTTTGGGAGATCTATGGAGACCCTATTTTATCTCCATTCCCAGAGGATCCTGCTTCAGATTGTCTCATACCCATTGCTTGGTGAGAGAATACACCATTTGATCATGATACTTTAGAGGAGCTTGAGTATTTAGACACCCTTACTTATTCCGATGGATCAGAGGTTTGTCTCATAGTTCCTACTCTTCAGAATGAGACTTCATCAGCATCTCTTGTTGTTCTTGATTCAGTGCAGCAGGGAATCATACATCTTCCAGACATAGCTACTTTGGACTCTTATGTTGCAGACATATCTTTCTTGTTTGTTGAGTCCTATATTGCAGATTTGGAGGATTATTTTGAGGACATTCATCTCCTCTACCTTGACAGTCAAGTTATCACTATTCACCCACCATTATCCATGCATTCATAGGTTGCATTTCAGTATTCTCCACATCAGTTTGGATTTGGCATTATTTGTTTCAGTTCACACAGTGAGACTCTTCAGCAGCCTATCATGGCACACATCTTGAGACAGATTGGTTCATCATTCTCCACAGGGTTTCTTCGATATAGGTCCATGGATCCATTTCTTCCCAAGGGGAGGAATATCATTTTCCACTTCAGGATCTCCTTTTGGATTCTACATCAACCATCTACCATTGTGACAGGAGTTTCTTCATTGTGTGGGGGCCTTCTTCTTTCTTTCTATCTCTCCTATGGAGATCATTGTACTTGTACTTATATGATAGAAGTTATCTATGGGGGGTATCATGTTATCCACCTCCTATCTTTCTTTCATTAGTGCATTGCATTCCTTCCTTGCATTCTATTTTGGGGAGAAGTTTTGTTCCCACTAGGTTTTCTCCTTTACCCCATTTCATTTAGTTTGCATTGATTTTGTACATGGGTACCTAATCTGGCCTTGTTGTCGGGACCCATTGCTTTTGCTTTCAGTAGCTTCTTCTAGGTTTTAGCTTCTCCCTATGTCTATCTTAAGAGGGGGTGTTAGAGTAATTGGGTATTTACTTTATTAATTAAACAATATTTGTTTAATTACGTAAAGTTCCCTTTTACCTCTTTTCACTTAAGCTAACATTAGGTGCATAATAATTAATTCCTTTATTAATTATTATTGTGCAAACCTAGGGTTTTCCTTTTTAGGGTTTTCATCTATATGTAGTTGAAAGCTATCTTTTGTATTATTAATTCATTTTGCATTTTCAGGTGAATACATTGCTCCACATTCTTGAGCATTTCCTTTGTTGTTTCTCTTTGCTTCTCCTTGTAATAGGTTATTTGCTTGCAAAGATCTTTTGGGCTTCTGTGGTGTTGTATCTTCTCAACTCCAACAATTTAAAACAAACCTAAGTTTAGCTTAAATGCATGAGAATTAGAATAATAATTAATTGAAGATTAATTAATTTTTCTATAACACATGATAAATCTAACGGATAATTCTAAGCTCACACCACACAAGGCTAAGTAATATTGTTCCTATCATTGCATAAATAGAAATCCCATAGATATGTACAATATATTCTAACATAACTTCTAAGAGTTTATAGAAAAATGAGGGATAAGCATTGAGTATGCTCATAAGAACACAACACCCTCACTTGATGCGATTATTGTAAGAGAGGGGGACCAACCACTGCAAGGCCCCAGGTCATGAAAGGCCAACATCGGAAAGGCTGCCCTAACTTACGTCAATTTAAAGGATGGTTAGGATAGGAGGGATGAGAATGACAAGGATTATGTGTCTTTCGACCACTCTGCAAACCCGAGAGTTGGAAAGAGACCAGATGAGACACTTTTCAGAGTCAACTCTGCATCTTAGGTCGCTCTATGTCGGGGACAAAATCGCGATTTTGGGATGACAGCGTGATGCATTGGCATCTTAATGACCAAAAAGCCAGAGAGACGAGGTTAGAATCCCAAAAAAGGACTAACAATTTAGTTTAGCAGTTTCGGGAAGTAAAGAACAAGACTAGGAAAAGAGAAAGGTAAATACGTATATGATGAAAGAAGTATATTACCACAAGGGTGATGAAGATAATTTCATAGAATGATCCTCTTGCCAGCTTGCTCTGAGATCTCTCCACCTACACACAAAACAAGGGGGAATGTTGGGATTGTTTAGGGGCCCGCCTCAATCAGACCCCCATTTTGGTGTTTCCACCTCCACTGACAACCAATTTTGCAATGATAGAAATAATGATAAAGAAAGAATACAAGCTACATATACAAGAGACACTACAAAATAGTACATGCTTACTCAATCGAATACGATAGAGGAGATGAGAAGAGCTTACCACCTCTATCCAAAGTGCTCAAGGCTTGTGGAGGAGTGAATGAGAGGAACTCAAGCCTCTGTTGTGATGGCGTTTGTCCTACGCTTGCACTATTGAAGTGATGGAGTGGTAGATTTCTGAAATGGAGTGAAGAATGTTGCTACAAAGCTTGAAAGTTGATGCTAAAAGCATGGAGAGAGTGTGCCAACTTGTTCAAAAATTGAGAATGGAATAATGGAGTGAGAATATGAAGGAGAAGATGAAAAATGGTCATATTCGGGTCAGCCAACCGAAGAGGGGCGTTACACTTCAACTTCCAATCGAAAGTGTAACGTCTCTGTAGTCTTCATCCATAGGAATCTACCAGGGACCTAATCACACCGCGTGAACGTCTGCGCATCGTACAGGTGTCCCAGACAGAAATGCCCCCACCAACACACAAATAGGGTTCCAAGTGGAATGCTAGCAGTGGGCTTAAGTGGAATTAAACCTTCACTTTTGGTTTTCTAAAGTGTAAAGGGGTGAAAGGGGAATCTGCATTAGGGGTACAAATTCACACTCATACATTTTTCACCCACTTTAGCGAGCACGAGTACTGATGAGTGCTTTGGTAAAGTAGAGTAGTAGGAAAGTAACAGAGTAAGAGATGTATACCTAAATCGATGAGGAAGCAGAGAACAGACTAGCGAACCCATAAATGTAGGAGAGGACTTCATAGTTCTACGAAACCACAAAGCTGAAGTACAAAAGTTTCTTATTGGCTCATGATCCTGCAAGGGAGGTATCCTTCAAGAACTCTCACATGAAGGAAACCAGGAAAATCACCTTATAGATCCGTGGAGCTACAAGGAAGGTATCCCCCAAGAACTCTCACATGAGGGAGACTGAATAAAGGGGACTCTGCAAAGTCAGAGATGGTGACATGTTTACCTGTAGATAGAACACATCAGGAAGTGGTCACGCAAGCTAGTGAATGGACAGTCACACACACCATCTCTAAGTTGTAAGAATTTCAAAGGGCTCCCTCGAGAACCCTTCAAAAGGAAGGAGGGTCCACTCAAGGGATGCGCTGTTTGAAAAGTGAAGTCTAGTCAAGCTACCCCCAAGCTAGATCTAAGGATGCAAATTAGGTCTAGTCAGGCTGCCCCTGGACTTAGACACGAAGAAGTAAGATCGGTCTAGAACAACTACCCTGGGGCTAGACACCATAGAATTTTGTTGATTTTTTTTTAAACGGTCCCTCGGCAACCTAACGTGAAAAGGAGGGGTCTAGTCAAGGGACACACTTGTTCAAAAATAATGTCTTCCTTCTCGAATCGATGATTCACAAAGGAATCATTTTGAAAGATGTTCACTTCATCAATGACTTAGAAAGGAAGGAGATGCACTCATGCAAGGGGAAGACTAAGACCATTCTCGCTTAGGAGTAGGATTTCCAAGTCTTTTCCTTACAAACCCATGATGAAGGAAACATGTTTCATTAAGGTTTCAAGTTGAGAATGTAATTCTAACAAAGAAGTGTATGAGGGGTCTTTTGAGAAAATATTCGTTTGACAACGAATGCATTTTCTAAAGACCGGGTAATGTAGAAGAGGCATTGTCTCACATGAAAGGGACAACTCAAGGAAAGACGAGAGAAAGATAAAGAGAAAGGTAAAGAAGATAGATCACACATAAGGGCATAGGGGGATCTAGTTATGTGAGGTCAGATCTACCTTTATTTATATTAGGTAACCATGAAAAGAGGCGAAAGATCATCAATCCCCAAAAATATCAGGAAGAATGCATGAAAGACAAAGTAAAAATAAAAAATTGGGTCAACATGGAAGGAATCCTAAATTATCCCAACACTTTGCATCATCCCCAAGTTACAAAAATTCAATCACAAACATGGGAGAATAGAGATACATGTAGAAGAAGGTTTGCAACACAAACACCATACATGTATCCCACCACCAACATGAGTGATGAGGATCATCTAGGCACATACATCGTGATTATGGGGGAACACATCACAACACATACACACATCTAGTCTAAAGATCAAGAAAATTGTCTCCCCCTAACACTGGTCAACCAAGAGTTCATTAGCTTCCCAATCTAGATCATCATAGGAAGGATGACGAGCCTGTAATGGTGTAATATTAAGGAGAGGAGCTTTTGATCCTCCTGCAACAAGGGCCAAGGCAGAGGGACCAGTGAGGTCTCTGTCGCTCAGCTCTTGTGAATCCAAGGTCAACGACTTCACAAAGATTACTAACAAGGTTGAAACTTCATCCACCAAGTTAAACATGCACTTAATGGGAGTGCCATGCTTCACCTTGGCAGACGAAGGAGTTTGCACCCAAGGTTCATCGCTAGGCTCACCAAGAGACTCAGGAGCGATGACAAACTCGGGGGAGAATGAGACTGGTTCCGTTACTAGGACAGAACAAGTCAACTTGGGGCCACCTTTCGGATAAGGTAGGCTCTTCTTACGTCCTCCATTACTGGAGGGACCATGATCTACCTTCTTCTTCATTGGCGTAGGTGATCTCCCCATAGATGAAACAAGGAGGGTCTAGGGAGAAGAGGAGACAATCACAGTGGACACCACCAAAGTTTTCACCATGTCCACAGGCTTTGGGAAAGGTAAGACATCCAGGATGAAAGTCAACAAGGGTGGATCTGTCGAAGGGGTGATGAACACCTACACCTTTCCAAGCATATGTGCACTCACAGCGAGAGCTGAAGAGATTCAGAAATGAAAGGAAGGAAGGAGGAGGACGCAACAAGAGGTGTAGTCTTCTCCTCCTCCTTCTATAAGGAGGCTTGCTCGGCTAGGAGGGCCTTTCACTAACGCTTGTGCTCACACACAAGGTAGTTTGTATAGCTCTTTGAACCAGAAGCTGAAGTGTGCAAAGGGACGAAAGGATTTTGTTTAGGCATGGGAGTGTCTTCCATAGCTACTTTTAGTGGGAAGACAGACTCCTATATGGGAGAAGAAGGGGTAGGTTCAGAAAGGGTGGGAGGAGTTAACTCTACCACTTTAGAGGTGGATCCTTTCCTATTCTAGGGAATAGGAAGAGAGTGGAAAAATCTCTTTGCGAGCCTTTCTTTCTATAGTACAAATAGTACCAGGATCTTGGGGACCCATTAGGAAGATTCAATATCTTGACCTTTGGCTTTCACCAAGGAGGCATCATCGGACTTAGCGGGTAGAACCTGGGCTTCTTCATCCAGTACTCTTCCCAAGAGATAGGAGTGGATGAGTCAGCTCAAGAGGGAGTGAGCTTCTCCTTTCCCTTTGAGGAAGAGGAGGCAACTGGCAGCTTGGCTATAAGAAGGGTCAACTTTGGTTGTCCTTTACTTCTAGTCTTATACTTCACATAATTCTTGTAAAGTAGATTTTTCCTCTATGGGAGCGGAACGACAAGAGTGAACCAAAAGTGATCACACAAGTATCCTCCATGAGATACCATAGGCTGATATGTAGTGTCATCCACTATGTGAATGAAACCTTTGTGGGAAAACTTAAGGCACTTATGAATCATGGAGGTGATCCGATTCATGGAAGGCTTCACTCTAAACAGGTCTGACTCAAGAATAACGTCAAAGACCATGTCTACATTCCTAGGTCCAACCAGGACAGACAGTGTTATCGATTCATAAGGTTTTAGAGAAATTCCATCATGTGTACGGATGATGGATTTTTTTTTTCATATTCCTCCCTTTGTAGGGAGTTTAGGAGTAACGTCTCCTCCGTGATGATATTCACTCTACTCGTGGTGTCGACTAAGACCCCCATCACAATGTTATCATTGAGGCAAGCAAGAATATAAAGTGGAGAAGGCTTACCATTTGCTGGCACATATTTCGAAGTAAGTGATACATCTAGCGAACCATTTGCAAGGCGGGGAGAGGGAGTAACAGTAACCATATTAACATAAACCTTAGGATGAGAGATAGAATCAGGGGGATCGATAATCATGTTAGTAGAATGTGATGGAAATGGGTTTGTGTATATCTACAATTCACTATTAGCTTTGTCCACTTATTTTTTCATGTTTTTCTTACCTCCATTAAGATGGATACTACCATCCTCAATACGGTCCTATATCTCATGACGCAGGTGCATGCAGCATTTGATATCGTGTTTGTTAACTTGATGGTACTAAAAATATGTGTTTTCTTCATACTAGCTAGGGTATGGTTCTCTGACTTGTTTAGGAGGTGGCAGGGTAAGGATCTTATCCTTCACCAACTTTTGCAAGATGAAAGAATAATACTCCAATAGCTTCGTAAACTGTTGGTCACATCTGAGGCCATTGTTATCCACAACGGCTACTACATTCACAATAGTTTTACCTCTTATTGAGATCGATAAGATAGATCTTCCTTCAAAACGGGAGTGCAAGGGAGGACCCCTAAACTGAACCACCATTTTCTTGCACTCTCGTAAAGTCGCACACAAGTGTGCAAAAGAAGGATACTTCATGAGGGAAAACTTTTCTTGCCAAGGCCTTTGTAAGTTGCCTATGAAGACCTCTTGTACATCAGAATCAGGTAACAGATACGAGATCTATGAGAAGAGTGCTTGCTACCATGCTATAAAGTCTATAATCTTTTCATTGTCCCCTTGTTTGCATCTAACAAGGTTTGAGAAGGTCATCCTTGGTCCGATATTGACTTGGACTTATCACAGGAACTGATTCACAAATTGATCAAACATGAAGATGGAATTATCGGGCAAAGAACCATACCAGTCCAGTGATGTGTCTTTGAGGGATCAGGGAAATAGTTTGGCCATCAACGCATCATAATGGAAAAAGTATGTGCATAAGGCATTAAAGGTGGACACATGTGTCTGTGGGTCCCCTTTACCACCATATTTCTTGAATTTTAGAATCTCCATCCCTTGCGGGAAAGGAGTGTTTCGAATTAAAACCAAAAATGGGCTATGTCGAAAGGACTAGAAGATAGGCTGGGTTGAGGCCTGGGAAAGTTTTGCTAGCTAGTTTTGCATCTTCCCCATATTATAGAGAAGGGTATTCAGAATAGGGTCATTAGAAGATATAGGACCACCATAACCACTACCAAAGCCACCACCATGACCACCACCATGACCACTGCCAGAGCTACCATAGATGTCGCCACCACCAGTGTGGCTTCCACCGATGCCAGTGTCATGGCCACCACCAGAGCCACCATTGAGGCCACCGCCACCATTATGACTTACACGGGAGCTACCTCCGCCAATGCCACCCCCACTTCCAAAGTTTCCGCAACCATAGCCTTCGCCTATCATTCTGCCAAATCCTCCACCACCAAAGGTGACATAAGGGGTGAAGTGGAAACCCAAAGGGTTCCTATTTATTTTGACGGTCTCAAAACTTTCAAAAGTAGCAAGTATATTGACCGGAGGGACTGCGTTAGCCATATACACAAATGTAGGATGCATCAACATCTGTAGTTGACTCTCACGTTACTTGAAGAGGTCACCTCATATCATGCGACCATGGATCGAGGGGGCACATGCTTTGGCCAGACCAACAAGACTAGCTCTAAGAGATCTAAACCTGTCTGGTCTTTTTCCACCATGTATCCTATTTAACCGATCACCTTAGCAGCCCTAGCCATCTTTGGGTTTCCTTCTAGGTGATTTTCCAATGCACCTAGCCCTTTACCGAGGCTAACGATGTACTCAGAAGGGATACAAATGGCCTCATGCTCATCTATGGATGAAGAGGTCAGCGATGCAAGAGGAGTAGGGATGTGATCAGTTTCATCAGGAAACCTAAATTTTATTTATGATACGTGCTTCTGTGCGGACATACCAATCACAAAACTAGAGAAAAGTCTGGTAGTGAAGCTAGAGGAGACCTTCGTCTTGTCCATTGGAAGGTGTCACCGAATTCTTCTAACAATATACCTACAGGTCATAGACTGGGTCGTGAAGCTCATAAACTTTCAAAACACACCAGAGAGACGAGGTTAGAATCTCGAAAAAGGACTAACAATCTAGTTTAGCAGTTTCAGGAAGTAAAGAACAAGACTACGAAAAGTGAAAGGTATTTATACAGATATGATAAAAGAAGTATATTACCACAAGGCTGACAAAGATAATTTCGTAGAATGATCCTCTCACTAGCTTGCTCCGAGATCTCTCCTCCTGCACACAAAAAAAGAAGGGGGGATGTTTGGGTTGTTTAGGGTCCTACCTCAGTCAGACCCCCATTTTGGTGTTTCCATCTCCATGGACAACCAATTTTGCAATGATATAAATAACGATAAAGAAAGAATACAAGCTGCGTATACAAGAGACACTATAAAACAATACATGCTTACTCAAATGAATATGATAGAGGAGATGAGATGAGCTTACCACCTCCATCCAAAGCACTCAAGGCTTGTGGAGGAGTCAATGAGAGGAACTCAAGCCTCTGTTGTGATGGTGTTTTTCTTGTGCTCGCACGATTGGTGTGATGGAGTGGTAGATTGTTGCAATGGAGTGAAGAATGTTGCTACAAATCTTGAAAGTGGATGCTCAAAGCATGGAGAGAGTGTTCCAACTTGTTCAAAACTTGAGAATGGAAGAATGGTGTAAGAATATGAAGGAGAAGATAAAAAATGGCCATATTTGGGTCAACCAACCAAAGAGAGGTGTTACACTTTGACTTCCAATTGAAAGTGTAATGTATTTGCAGTCTCCAGTCATAGGAATTAGCTAGGGACGTAAGCACGTTGTACAGACATTTGCGCACTACATGGGCATCCCCAACAAAATGCACCCACTGACACACAAATAGGGCGCCAAGTGGAATGCCAGCAGTGTGCTTAAGTGGAATTAAACCTCCACTTTTGGTTTTATAAAGTGTAAAGGGGTGAAAGGGGAATTTATGTTAGGGGTGCCAATTCACGCTCATACAATTACTTATAGGAAATGAAATTATTTGCTTCCAAAAACTATTCATGTTCACTCTAACACACCCCGTGTTGAGGTTACACATGAAATAAAAGAAAAAATACCTAATTTGAAATCAATTACTAATGTGTTTCTAAAGGATTATCAACAAGAAACACATGCAATAGAAAAGGAAAGTCAAGAAGAACAAGTGACAAGAAAAAATGAAGAAAAAAATGATGATACATGTAGATACGACACTACTATTTTGGAGAACAATGATGATTCCTAAAAATTTGCTCATTTATATTCTTCTCATTTGCTAATTTCTCTTTCCTTTTTTATTGTACATTTCTTATTATTCTTTATTCACCCACTTCAACTTTTATATCATGTTGAACATAAGTTTTCCTTCCCCATTCAAAAAGAGTTTTTATTTCATTTTACTTAACTTATTTTATCTTTTTACATATTCCTTATTACTCTTGTAAACCTAAAATAGTAAACTTGACCCTTTAAAAGTAAATAATTAAAATCAAATATGAATATCATAATTTAACATACTGGAAAAATACCTCTACCTATCATTTCAACTATAATTTGAAAATATACCTCTACCTATCATTTCAATTATCATTTAATGAATCTAAACTAAACTTTCTTACTCTTTTGCTTATCGTTCGAGCTATCATTTATTTAATCTAAACCAAACTTTTTATCCAGCTATAATCCATGTAATTATATAATTTAATCTAATTATGATATAGGATGAAAGTCATCCAAATATTGAAATTTAACAAGAAGAGTCATCTAATTACACCAACAATAACCTGGAGGTGGCAAGAATTGAAGGAGATGAGTTATGGGAAGAAGGGGAATTGTAATTAGAGGAGGAGGCCAACCCATCAGATGACACAAAAATTATTGTATGTAAGGTTGCCAGCCCCTTGACATCACCAAAATTGGGGATAAAACAAAAGAATGGAGCAAATAAATTACTAAACTATGGTGAATGGAAAGAGAAGGGTAGAAAATCAAATAAAGAGAAGAGAAGCATGGATGGGTATATAAAGGGACATGTAAAAATTACTTGATTGTTGATGTCAAGGAAGCGGATTTCCCTTCTTGGAGAACCATGAGAATCTTATCATTGAATCTTAGGAGATTAAATGCCCGGAACAAACAATGTTGATTCAAATGTTTCTTTGCATATGACCCCTCTTAGGACTCAAATTCAAGCCTTTGGAATTGACACAAGATTCAAAATATTTATCGTAATTTCAATACAAAGTTCTATTATATGATGCATGGTTTGATCCATGTCCTCAAGATGGTATACATATATGTTATGATTAGATCTTCATGAAATTTGATAGGAGTGTCAAGGATGTTTCACAAAGATTATATTCTAAACTACAACTCAATGCTATGCAACTAAGAAGAAATGTCGAATAATTTGTACAACAAAATGATACAAATGTGATGCAATTTAATGTCATAAAATTATAAAAATTTATTAAAAACCACCAAGAAATATCAAAAATACCTATAATATTAACAAACATTAACATAACATATGTTTAATTGATAACAAGTTTTTTTTTTAAAAGCTATGGGATGCTCCTACATCGAGCCCTCACCTCAAATTTGCATTTCACTATTTAGATTGGATTCACGTAAATCATGAAAGGCTAGTCTGTTTTCCAAATTTTAAAACTAGTGTTTTTTAAGTATGCGTAAGGGTATTCTCACTATCCAGAAGTCTTCATTAAAGAATAATAACAATATCTGATTATGCCGTGCGCAACTGTTAGATATAAAATAGTGTATTGTCTCATCCATTGTAGATGCCTTCTACTTATCCGTTTTGTATATAACTAGTGCTACTAGTTAATTGCAATTGAATGTGTAGAATGCAACAATTACAGCCACATAATATATAAATTTATGCATATGAAAAACCATTATAGATGACATAGTTTGGAATTCTCTATTAAAAGGAAGTTTAGTTCCAATCAATAGTTATGTGTCAAGCCAGTGTTGTTCTGGCAATCACTTCCTGAATAAAAAGATCAATATTCTTATCAGAAGATCCACCTTTCACCATTGCTTTCTTTGCTAATGCCTTCCATTCCAAAGCATTCTTCCTCAACTCCAAACCTTCATCACTTTCCATAACTCTCTTAATAGATTTTTCCACCTTATCCCTCCCAACTAGCCCATCTCCTATTTTATTCAATCTTATTCCAGTCTTCCACACCTCTTCAATATACTTAGAGTTAGTTGTTTGATCGCTCCACTGAGAAATAGTTAGGACAGGTAACCCTGAGCTGAGGCTCTCTAATGTAGAATTCCATCCACAGTGTGTAACAAACATACCCACAGAAGGATGATTGAGCACTGCCATCTGTGGACACCATGGCACAACTAGCCCTTGATCTATAGTTTCCTTAAGGAAACCCTCTAGAAAATCATGTACACTGTTATTTTCTTCTTTGTTATCATTGGGACGAATCACCCACAAAAAGGAATGCTGACTGGCCTTCAGGCCAAGGGCTATTTCTATAATCTGCTCTTTGGAAAGGATGGCTAAACTCCCAAAGGAAACATATACAACACTAGAGGCTTCCTTTGTATTGAGCCACTCTATACAGTTTGTTGCTTTCCAAAGATGTGTGCCCACGTCTTGGTCTTGTGGATTGTTTCCATCTAGGAAAGCCGAGGGAACAAGAGGGCCTACTGTTCTGATTGGAATGAGTGAATCCAAGGATTGCATCTCTGCCATTTCCAGTTCATTGAAGGAGTTTCCCAGTATCCATGTGGCCTGAGAAACGGTACTGAATTGGTTCAACACATGTCGCAACAATGATTCTTGTGGATTTGAAGGCTGTAGAAAGGTTGGCATGTCTGATTGGCATAGTTGTGGAAGCCCTGATATTTCTATAACATCATCTCTTGATGTCTCTGTTTCATCTTTTGATTTCACTAAACAGCAAAATTATAAAGTGGAAATCGTTATTAACAATCAAGAAAATGGAGAAACATATGCTAGTAAATAGCAGGAACAAACTTACCAATTTACAGATAGTATGGTCAGTTCTATATACTTAAAAAATTATGTAAAAAATACTTTATAAATCACAAAGCATTTTCTTAATTAAAAACAAAACTATTTTATTCAAAAAAATCTATATTATAAGATGCAAAGAGTATTCTAAACCATACTAATGGTTCTATACGCTACTAAGAGTATCCTAACAAAACAAAAAATACTGTAAACATTAAAAAAAATCCAAAATAGTCTGTTAATATTTGGATTAAGACAAGCTTACCCATTCCTGTGTAAAAATGATAATAGATAGAATAAACTGCACAGGACTGCGTCCAGAAAAACGCTGAAGGAATATTAAACTTGTTCGCAATATCAGAAACCCAGTTCGCCAGAGCATCGTACACAATGCAAGAGACTATGTTGCCTTGAGAATTGAGTGTCTCTATCACTCGTTCGAATGTAAGACCTCCTACCTTTCTCATCAAATCAAATCTCATGTCTATGTCTTTTGTCGCCTCACAATCAGGAGAAAGCCCGTCTGAAATTGTTTCAAATCTGATATCCTGCAAAACAGTAGTCGCATGAGCAGCAGCCCCATCCTGAGCTTTTATCATTCGCTCTCTAACTCTCTCTGTGGTGATGAAGGTCACATGGAGGTTTCTGCAGACAAGCCTCTTGGCAAACTCCATTAATGGATTCACATGACCCTGGGCTGGGTAAGCGAAGACCACTACATGAGGCCGCTTGATTCCTTTTTGCTGACCCAATGACGCCATCTTTGAATGCAACTCAGGATTCAGTACTTCTTAATGACACCGCTGCATTGTATTTATAATCAAATTGCAAGGGAATCGTACACCATGTGCACTGTTTTTGTTTTGAGATTAAATGACAAGTAATCTGATGGAAGTGCTTACGTAAATGATGGAACTTAGTCTTTCTGCCACAAAATGGATCTCTGTGTGATGTTATGCCATTCAATTGACGGTGCCATATAATATGTGGAGGCGTAGGAAAGTAGATTTTCATTTGAGAATAATGAAAATATAATATTTAATATGTAATATTCAGATCAAATCGAGTATGTTCTAGAAGATATGCCCAAGTGAGCCGGCTAACTTGGTCGGTACGTTCATGAAGAGACTAAAAACATAAAATAAATGGATTCATGTGCAGTCTGTGTTACACGGGGACGCGTCCCTTGCCCCAAAACCCACTGTTCTCATCCCTGTCCTCTGCCACCTCTGGAATCAGGGGACGCAAAGGGGACATCCCTCAGTCATTTCCGAATCAGTTCAACTAGCAGGAAATAGGAGGAAACGTCCCCTGTCCTTTGGGGACGTTTCCTGTGCCAGTATGGATGGGGGACGTTGGTCAAACGTCGCATGTCGTACTGGGGACAGCTAGCCTTCCCCCGCGGACAGGGAGCTTCCTCGGTTAAAAAAAATATTTTAAAAATATTTCATCCCCCTTTTTAAGGTGATTTTTGAGTTTGGGTTGTTTAACATTTTGTCAAACACTCGACATGCAAAGTGACTAAGTTTTGATTTGTGAATATTTATGCTTGTGTTTGATTGAATTTTAATGCCAAATCATTTACATAAAACATAGAAATGATAACTACTATTATAACATCAACAAATATGAAACATTCAACCTCAAATCTGATTTTATTTGCACTATATCGAGTCAGTATACATTGCATTACAGGTCTGATATAAGTCTGATTTGATTACGGCAACAGACATTTTCTTCAAAATCTAATTTATATTGATTCCCAATGAAATACAAACATACCCTGATCATTGGCTACAATAATAAGTTTAATGACATTTATTATGTTGTTATACTACTGCTCTCACGATTTATTTACATATTGGTATTGTTGTTATCTATTATTAATCTATTGACATATCTCTCTCTTTCCCTCTCTCTTTATAATATATGAATAAATTTTGAAAAAATCATGTATATATATATGTGTGTGTGTGTGTGTGTGTGTGTATTTTGTATGTCGTCGTTCCCTACCGTCCCCTAAAAACGCCCCCTTAGGAAAAGTCCCAGAAACGCGTCCCCTGTCTCCCCCTGTCCCCATCCCTGAAATGTCCTGGAACATAGTGTGCAGTGTCTCTTAAATATTTTAAGATTTCTAGAAAATGTTGATAAATAACATTATATATAGGTACTTAATATAGTAGTCTTAGAGTAGATTGGATGCTCAAATATAGATGATAGTTGTAGGTTTCATTCACTTGAATTTAACTCTGTATTGGTGGAGGATAATGCTAATAGAAATCATAGTGGTATGTGTTAGGACTTTACTTTGTCAAGTATTGATTATCTCATTAAAATAATAATAATTATAGATTATTTTATATTGGTGAATATAGATTTAACTTAAATAAAATAATTTAGATTATCCCAAAGAAAAATTTAATTTACTTTTTATTTTACATCCTTGCTAATTATTTATTCCATGAATTAATCTATTTTTCTAAGAACATATTATGTTATCAGGGAAGCTTATAAGATGTTTCAATTCCTAATTGAGTTTGAGACTAGTAGTGGTATGTTAGACAAATTTAAATGGACTAGTGGATCTAACTTGAATTAAATAAAATCCATATATATATATATATATATATATATATAAAGTTCTAGTAAACACTAAAGATATTATTAAACATATAAACAAAGATGGAATATTGAAATAAAGGACAAAAAATGATTCAATACTAAATGATCGTGGAATAAAATTATGGAACATAAAAACAGTTTTTCTTGGATGGTTACACATAACAAACACATAGATAAAAAAATACACCTTCAAAGGGTGGTGCCCCATTTTGAGAAGGACCACAATATTATAATATATTTAATATTTTATGTGTAAGGTGTATAGCATATTTCTTGGAACACACATATGATATTAGAATATTTCTCATGATACAATCTCATTACCTTACCTATTGTCAAATCACTAGATAAGCCTAAGATCACACCACAAAAGGCTAAGTATTTTTTTCTATCATTGCATAAATAGAAGCTATATAGATATATGCATTGTATTCTACCTTAACATCTAAGGCCTTGTAAAAGAGGAGGGATAAGTATTGAGTATGCAAATATTCACACAACTCCCTCACTTGATGACACTATTTATAGGAATCAAATGATATTTTTCCAAGAAATTATTCATGTTCACTATAACATACCCCATGTTGAGGCAAGCATGAAATAAAATATATATATCTAATTTGAAACCAACTACTAACATGTTTCTAAACAATTGTCAGCAAGAAACACATGTAATAGGAAAGGAAAGTCAAGAAGAACAAGTGACAAGAAAAAATGATGATAAATATGGATATGCGAATGATATTTAGGAGAAATATGATGATCCCTAAAAAAAATTCAATTATATTTCTTTTTCATATTATTATTTCTTTTTTCCATTTTGATTACACATTTCTTATTGTTATTTATTCACTAACTTCACCTTTTATATCTAGTTGAATGCAAGAATTCCTTACCCCACTTAGGGATAATTTTCCTTTCATTTTACTTGACTTAATTTACCCTTTTACATGCTCCTTACAATTCTCGTAGGCCTCATATTTATCTTTATCACATTATTTTTTCTATTTTTATGTGTTTCCTACAAGTTATGATTGTTATGCATCCTAAATATTATCTTTTTACCATGGAAATTTTCTATTGTTTTTTATGGTTATATGCTCATGATTACATCTCATGTGATGCCTATATTATAATTTAGTTATTTTATTCTTATACTCATGATATTTCACCATACTTATTTCACATAATTTTCCTATATTTCTATTTATGATGTTTATCATCATACATAAAGTAGTATCATGCACATATTATTTTTAGTTCATCTTATGTGGACATATTGTGCCTTCATTAACATATCATCTTATTAAATTGGGGGTAGAGTTAGGGGTGAGAACCATTATTTTCACCATGACCATTTTCTGCCTTAATCTCACTATTATGCTTCTAGATCTATCCTTCTAGATATTGGACATCTATTTTCCCCCATACTTTATTTTATCAACCTTTCCTTATCATAGAAATCATATAACAATAGGGGACATTACACCTTTCCAAATACTATTGTGTCTCTACATGCCTAATTATGTTCAAAGAGTTATCTTTACAATATTGGGGGCATAAATCCTTACCCTATCTTATTATGTGTGCTTGCATTCCTTAACATGTATTATGAGACACATTAGGCAAATATTTTATCCCCATACAAGTTATAGTCCACATGTAGAGCCATTTTGACCTTACCATTTAACCATACTAGGTAAAAACTTATACCTTGATATGTATCTCTAGTCCATATACTTCCATGCTTATCCTATGATTTAATCTTATCACCTTTTCTTTACATGATTCATATAATCTTATATAGTTATCCTAAATTTAACTTTCATGTACTATTTTTCCTATCGTCTAATTTCCCGCATCAAATGGATTTACCCAATTGAAGGGGGAGCATCCTATCACATATATTATTTTATTGATATTATACATAATTATCTATGTCAACATAGTGACTCATTATAATGTATAGATGGGGATTCATTACATGGCATAATAGTATTTGATATGTCATATTCTATTACAAGATGTGGCAATAGTTGATATTTCCAGCTATTTTATATTCAGGTGGAGTTTCCTAGCCATACTTCTACATGTACAATTTCTTATATAGTAAAATAATGTTTTTGATTGGTTATTATTCCACTTGTGAGACAAATGCTACTAGTTACACATTTTTCTTTATTTTCTATGTTTCAATATATCACACATGTTGAAGTATATAAGAACATAGATATATCTAGCTAGATCCACTACTATAAGTAGACCCTAATACGCTTTTAATGAGACCCTAATACCCTTTTTATGTCTAAATATTTAATTTTCATACATGTTTTTGAGTGAAGTTTACTATGAGATATATGTTCATTTAGGATTCATATGCACTTGATAGTGGGGGTAAAATATCATGGTGAAATTTGTGTATTAACGTCAATTTTCATTTAGTTTTGGGCCTATTTTGTATGAATACTATAAAATTATAAAATGGCATATGACACACTTTTCTACTATGTTTGTCTCCTGCCATGATCTCTACCCATCATCATTTATTCTCACCTACATACATTTTGATACATGTGAACCTATCCCTACCTTATTTGCATTTTCTCCCACAAGTTTTTATGGTTTATTAGCCTTTTCTTACCACTCATCCATTCTTATTTTTTATACTTGACTTTCTTTATTTTGAGTTATTTCTAGTACATGTGCAATTGATCCATTATGATGTAAATTTAACCCAAAATTCAAATTTTAAAAATTTAAATTGCTAAATATAACCCTTTCCTCATAGCTATTGAGAACTAACTTAACATATGTTAGTGTAATGTTTTGTTATGCCTTGGTATTTAAAGACGTTCATTTGAGCATTAATCATGATCTAAACAAACATTCATTGAATAATCATTCACATTTACAAGGAGCACTTTCATGAACACGTACTTTGCATCAAAATTATCATCCAATCATCTACACACTTTAATTCCCATATTTTTCATGATTGTAAAGTCCTTGATCATCAATAAAGAGAAAAGGTCCAAAGAATTAGATAGCATAAGCCTATACAACAACAATCATAACTACATGTTGGGTTGGATTAGATTTGTGCAACATAGAACTGTTCCACATTAGTGGAATTGACTTGAACAAAGTTACAGACCAATATAATTTGAGGAGAACAAATTCACTAAGGTTGCCTATTTTCCTATATTAGATAATAGAGTTTTATGTTGCATCAAGTCTCTCTTCATCATTAATTCTCAAACTAAATATATAATCTCTTATATTTAATTTCTTAAAATGAAAAATATTATATATAAAAAAATTCCATGATTAAACACACTTGAACCAAAACAGTACATTATAAATGACCACTAATAAAATATAAATCAATAAATTTAATTCTATATAAATATCATAATTTAATATACTAAAAAAAATACCTCTACCTATCTTTCCAACTATCATTTATTTAATCTAAACCTAACTTTATTACTTTATCTCTTTAACTTTGTTTATTATTTGGGGCATCTGATGTTCCGAACCAAAACAACGTGCTGGATGTTTACTTTTGGACTACTTTGAGTGCTCTTGCAACTATATGTCAAATTCATTGATTTCATTCATTTACATAAGAACTTGTCTGGTTTTCAATCATAATTTACGAATAAAGCAAATATTTCCACATCTTACGATACACAGAGAGAGGATCTGGACGTTATCCTCTCCAAACGAACTATAAATGGCTTTACGTATGTGCTTTCGTCATCTCATTTGTCATTTTACTGCAAAACAAATACAATGAAAAGCTTCCATATTTAAATTTTCGAAACTCCCACAGACGATAAAATCGATCATAGACGACCAGTAGTTGGCGGTATCTATCTGCACGTGAATGGCAGTCGATTAAAAAGTAGGTAGGGTTGAAACTTTTTGATCAGACGTGCCTACATGAGGCGCTCGCAGACAGCCTGTCTTATCTGTGACGTTTATGTCTTGGGTTGGTAAAAACTTTTGCGTCCATTCGTAGAACTCTTCGAGAGAACATTTTAGTTCTATTTATAGCTCAAAGTTCTTAAGATCTTCACCAAAATTGAAATCTAGAAAAATGTTGATTCAAATCCGCATGTTCAAGAATAGAAGGTATTGTGTTGATTCATAAGTACAAAACAATTATAAATGGAAACCAAAAACATGAGATTTCCACAGTCTATGTCATTAGAGTATGTAGTTTCTGGATTTAACTGTGTAATAGTTTTTGGATCAACGTTTCGGATCACACTCAGTGATCCATCATCATCATCATCATGATGGATCACTGAGTGTGATCCGAAACGTTGATCCAAAAACTATTACACAGTTAAATTCAGAAACTACATACTTTATAAATGGAAAACTAGAAACTAATTAACAAGCCTATGACTATGCTCAAAACAATGCATACAAATCTAAAAGTCTCCTCATTTAGAGAACCCTCAAGAATTCTGACCTAAAAATAATCTTCCATATGTCAAATATTTTATATATATCAAAAAACCTTACAAATATGAATTTGTTGACCCTTTTATAACATTTACAAATTTGTAGTTGCAAGATTCATATTCTAAATGATGAAATATCATATATCTACAACATGTAGATCATCTAAAGATGCCATATAATTTTATAACATGAAACTAAATACATCCAAGTTACTAAGAGATAAATAAGAGATTTATGTCACCACATGTCCAACTAATTACCATGACTTTAGGACTTCCGCATTAATCATGAGCATATTAAGCCATGTGCTCAGTAAACCATGACTACCAATATTCAATTCATTTATTTAATATGCCATAGATATTAAATAGATTTTTAATGTTGCACACAACAAACACATAGGCAAAAAATTGCAACTTTAAAATGTGGTGCCCTATTTTGAGAAGGATTACAACATTATAATATATTTAATATTTCTGTGTGCAAGGTGTATAACACCTTTCTTGGAACACACATATGATAGTAAAATATTTCTTATGAAACAATCTCATTGTCTTAGCTCTTGTCAAATCAATAAATAAGTCTAAGCTCACACCACACAAGGCTAAGCAATTTTGTTCTTATTATTGCATAAATAGAAACCCTATGGATATGTATAATGTACTCTAACATAACATCTAAGACCTTGTAGAAAAAGGAGGGATAAGCATTGAGTATGCTCATAAACACACTACTCCCTCACTTGATAAGATTAATTAGGGGAGATGTTCCAGTTACCGTCCGCCATCCAATTACTTCTCACTCCATGCTCAATTAACCCCCCCCAAAAAAAAAAACTTTGACCCACTAAAAAACTTTATTGTATCAAATAAAAAGTTGCAAAAACACCAATGGCTATTCCTAACACAATGTGTAACTAACCAGTGTAGGTAGTCAACTACACATGCATTTGCATTTATAATACAATTCTAGTTGCACACATAAAAACTCATTTACAATTATTTAAAACTTTTATTGTTACAAACACCCCCACTTGCAAAAGGTGTCACCTTCAATACATATTATATTAATAAATACTTATGCACACTTAATGGTGCTTCACATGACATAATCACAAACTCCTATCAACTCTATGGTATGTCAAATGCACATTCTTCAACACTCTCTCTGTCAGCTACATGTATAAACTCCATTCCTTGTAGGTACTTGCACAACTAAATACTATTGTAAGACTCCCCAAATAAACATCAAATCCAAATATAGTGGATAATTCAGTCAAATCACCTTTAAAAACCTATGTAATTGGTAGCTACAAATTCAAATTTGAAACACAACAACCAAATTGAATGCATTGAATTATCATATTCGAATTACTAAATAAGAGGGAAAGTAGGGCAATGACATTTACAATTGTTGGAGTGAAGAGTTATTCTTTGCAAACTATAGAGCATTGATAGGCATCCTCATCACATTCCTCCAATATCCACGATTTTTCAAGTTGGTACATTCTACTTATAGTTATTTTCATGAACTATGCATTTAATAGTTATATTTATGCATTTTCTTTTTATATGTTATTGTGTCACCAAAAAGTGTATACCTTGGTAATTTTTCACTCATTTTGGCCTTTTCCATTGGATTATGGCCTTGTTTACCTTGAATTATTCTTGTAAGCTTGCAATTCAACAATAATCTAATGGTGTTTTACAAAGGTGTTGTGAATTTTTGTAATGCATTTCCTCACTTTTCTAAAACCCTTTCAACATAATTCACCTAAATAATACCTTCTTACACCTTCCTAAGCCTTGTGACAAAGTCTTGTGAAGTGTTGTGATGTATTTTCACACTTATCTAGGCTTAGCACCCCTAAATTAACTCTTTTTCTATGCTAATTTGTCCCCTTTATGTAATATTAGTCCCAACTTAAGTGTGTTTCAGGAGGCAAAGCTGATTAACTTCATTAAACACAAATTAATTCCCAACCACCACTTAAATTTGCCCAAGTGGACTAGGTCGCCACTTCGGGCGACCTAGTCCCTTTAGGCATAAATTTCAAATTTGAAATAAAATTTAATGGGAATGTTGCCTCCTAAACCCTAGGGTCAACCTATCATGTTGCATTTCAAGAAAATTAGGGTTTCACATGTACAAATAAGGGTTTTCACCTTCGTTTTTCTCTTCTCTCCCAAGCTCATTTTTACATCTCTCTTCACAAGCACTCTAGCATCCAAGACTTCACAAGCAAGAATTCAAGAATTAGGGTTTCACAAGCTATCTCCATTGGAGTTGCTCTTGCATGTTGCAAACCATCAACAACAAAGGTTTGGTAAGCATTTCCATTAAGTTCATCATTCACAATTGCATTCCTTTGCTTTCATCTCATTTGGATTTAATCACCTACAAAGGGGTTTGACTTAGAAAAACCCCTATTTCCTAACTGCAACATTCTCTTGGTATTTTCTTGTGTTTGCAAGTTTTTATGCAAATTTGGTGAAGTACAAAGTGACTTACAAACATTCTCTTTGAGTCACATCCAAGCCTCAAACCCTAGAAGGAGCGAGAAGACAAGCTACAAGCCACTTTCGGGAGTTTCTATCGTGGATTGTTGCAGAAAAGGGAAACATCTACCCAAAGCCACATAATCAATCCCTAATTCCTCAAAAAGACACAAGAGGACTAGGTCACCCCTATTGGTGACCTTGTCCCTGTGCTAGGCCCGAAAAAATTGTTTCTATATTTTTGGGCACCCATTTCCCCAAAACCTATTTTAGAAAATTTTGCCGATTGGAGGACTAGATTGCCCCAGTTGGTGTAAGTGTCCTTCTACTATTTTCAAAGATTTTCTAGAGGATTTCAGGAGCATGCATCTGCAACATCACTTTTCCAGGTGCACCCCTTCTACCCTTCTTTATTAATTTCCAAATTACTCTCATTTAGGGCATATAGTTTCGTTATTTTGCATTAGTTCATATTTACTTTGTTTGCATTGCATGCATTAGATTAGCATCATTTTATTTTAGTTTCAACCACACAATACACACACCTATCACAACCTTCATCAACCAGCCTTCCCCATTTGAATGCAACTGCTAAAATTCTTGTAACCACTTAGAGGCAAGAGTGTCATTCTCACACACCAAGTGCTCCTAGGGTGAAAAACCCTAAGGGCCTATTAAAGGGAATCCTTTTGCCCTAGGTCTAGAGCTACATTTTGGGTGGTTCATTTATAAGTAAATGAGGGTCTTTTTTGGTAACGGTTATTCCTTACAAACCTCATTTACAAATTCAATAAACTACATGTTCATTTACTACTTTTGGTTTTTTCTCAAGGTTTATATTTTTCATTTATTTCATAAAAGGATCCTTTATATTTTGTCTCTTGTTCATTCATCAAATCGATATAAGCATGTTGAACCATCCATTAGACTCCTTTAAATTCAAAATAAGTGTACACATTAGCTTGAATTTTTATTGTATATGTATATACACGTATATATGAGTGTGTCTATATATATATATATATATATATATAAGTGTACACATTCATTTACTATTTTCAGATATTTTTTGGGGTTTATATTTGTCATTTATTTCATAAAAGGCTCATTTAGATTATGTGTCTCTTGTTCATTTAGTAAATTGATATAAGCATGTTGATTAATCTATTAGACTCCTCTATATTAAAAATAAGTTTACACATTAGCTTGCATTTTCATTATATATGTATATGAGTAAATATATATATATATTTGTGTCTATATATACATGTACATATATATACATGTATATACATATATATATATGTATATACACATCTATATATTTGTGTGTACGTATTAATACATGTGTGTATATATGTGAATTATATACGTAAAAATATATATAGATATATATATACATATATATACATACATATATATACGTATAGATACATACATATAAATACATATAAAAATACATATACATACGTATATACATACACACACACACATATATATAACTATATATATTCATACATAAATTTGAATGTCACTGCCTTCTTTGGAGTGATGAAGGAATTATTCTAATAAAACCCTTGCTTGGTTTTTTCAGCATATATTTGAAATCCCATGTTTGTTTTCGTGTGACTAAGGAATTATTATCATTAAAACCTTGCTTACTTTTTTGGGCATATATCTGAAAACCCAAGTCTGTATTCATTTTACCTCTATTTAAATTTCTATCTTTTGGTTGTATAATACAACATAGTAGCATTTATTTACTATGAAATGTGTTGCTAATTTTCTACTTTCCATTGCATATACAACATGCCACCATACATATATTTGTCATTTATTTCATAAAAGGCTCCTTTATATTCTATGTCTCCTATTCATTTAGCAAATCGACATATATGTGTGTGTATTATTTGGTTGTCCAATACAACACAGTAACATTCATTTACTATAAAATGTGTTACTAATTATTGTTAAATGTTTTACTTATGTTGAAATCTCAATACTTTGTATCATATATTCATTACTTCACAACTTACGTTTTCATTGTACTCATATGTTCAAACAAAGATATATATCTATACAAAACTACATGTACACATATAAATACACACACACACATATATATACATATACATATATATACGTATACATACATACATATATATATATACATATATTTGTGTAATAATATGTATACATGTATCTATGTAATTATAAGTATACATACATATACATACAGATGTATGTATATGTATGTATACATATAATTACGCATATACATGTATACATATATCTATACATATTCATATACATAAGAATATATGTACGTATATATATGTGAACCCTTGATGGTTTGCTGCTATTTTCTCTCCATGGTGTGAGGTAACGACAAAAATCATTCTCATTTTAAAATGCGAAAAATGGTACTCTCGAATCCTTTTATTCAATATTTTGGTGGACCCCCAAAGGGTTTCTTGGTTGTTTGAATATTGATTACTACTTTTTTTTACTGATTTCATCATTTTTTATCTAACATTTTCTAGCCTACAATTATGTTATTTGCAAACAAAATAGATGTATTTTTTGTCTTCTTCAATTAACATATGGGTTCAATGATAATCATGGCATGAGGGAAGAATAGGAAAATATCAAATGAGAGGTGCTTAATTAGATTACCTTGTGGAGTGAGGTTCAATGTTTTAGATCTTGCTAAGGAAGAGACAACAATCAACATCAATGAAGATGCTATTTCTGAAAATGTAAACCAGAAAAGTGAACATTCAAGTTCTGAACTTGGTGTTCAAAGTACTAAAGTAGTCTTGGAACCACCTACATTCATGTTGAAGAGTTAGTTGCTGACCATGTGACATCCCCAGATCTATCCATGACAAACTAGACTATGCATCACATGGAAAGAGTAGTTGCAGATGTTTAGGATACTCATATGTCAATCAAAGGTGCAACAATCAAGTGGGAAATCCCTCATAGCAGTTTGAGGGTGTGGCTTAATGATTTGACAGCCACAAAAAGGAAGGGGTGATGAACAATCCTATCTAGAACAAAGAAGAAGCTAAAATAGTGCAATGGTGTAAGGACATTGCTAATATTGGCCATAGTGTCTCACAACTTAAATTAATAGTGGCCCAAATGATTGGAGTGAGGCCTAACCCATTCACAAATGGGATGCTAGGGAGGTCATGGTGGGTTGGATTTTGACAAAGGCATCTTGATCTAACAATTCAGACACCAAAAGAAGTGGACATAGATAGAGCTATAATGTTATGCCCCTACATAGTTTCTTCCTTCTATGACAACTTGGAGGAGTTATAAAACAAACACAATTAAGGGCCCAAAAAAATATGGAACTATGATGAAATAGGTGTGTAGGCTAGCATAAATTCTACAATGAAAGTTAGTGCAAAGATGAGGACCAAATGCATTCCACAATTAATCTCAAAAGAAGAGAATGGATCACTGTTTTAGCTTGTATTAGTGTAGTAGGTCAAGCTATACTAGGTTATTATTTGTTCAAGTCAAATAGACACATTAAGAACTATATTACTAGCTATGAGCTAAGGGCATGCATGGCAGTCCAAGAGCATGCTTGGATGACCAAAGAATTATTTGTTGAATAGTTAAAACTCTTTGTTGCAAATGTCCCAAGTGGAGTGCCACCAAAAAATAGATAACTTCTCATATTTGACAGTCATGATGGCCATGTGGCATTCAAGATGATCAAAGAAGCAAAGAGTATGGGAATATATTTTCTCATGCTTTCAGCGCATACCAACCACAAATTGCAACCCCTTGATGTCAATGTATTCTCACCATTCAAAAATTACTTCAAATAGCATAAAAGTGTATGGGTCTTTTCAAATGTAAGAGAGGGGGACCAACCATGTCAAGGCTCTAGGTCATGGAGAGCTGAGAGCTGAGGGATACCCTAACTTACCTAAATATAAAGGGTGTTTTAGGAAGACGATCGAGAATGGAGAGCTCTATGTAGCACTTATATCACTCTACAAATCTGAAAGATTGCTTGAGGCTAGGTGAACTGGTTTTTGGAGTCACTACTGCACCTCAGAATACTCTTTGTCTAATGATGACAACATAGTTCTAGGATGAAAACGCAACACACTAGTGTCTCTCTAGCATGTTGGCGCTCATATGGCTAAAAAAATATGAAAGTACAATAAAAACTACCTAAAAACATACTAACAACCTAGCTAGTTGATTTTGACAGAAAGAACATAATAAAAAATATAGGAAATAAAGATGGAGATGATAAATCAAGTAAATGAAAGCTAGGGTGACAAAGATAATCTCACAAAAGCACCATTTCACCAGCTAGCTCGACGTGTCTGTCCACCTACACACAAACAAGAAGGGGGAAATTGTTGGGGTTGTATAGGGGTTTTCCTTAGTCAAACCCCCATTTTGGTGTTCCCACATACATGGAAAGCCAAATAGATAAAGAGAAATTGACAAAGGAGTGATAAAAGAAATCCCCGCTTGAGGAGAACCGTATCATGAAGTAAGGTGATAAAAGAAATTCCCACTCGAGGAGGAGAACCCATATGAAAAAATATAGATGCAATAGGTAGAGGCCGTGTGAAATCCCAAGATGCTCACAAGAATAAGGCAAGAGATATCAGCTTCAAGACTTAAAGAAACCAAAGGGAGGGATAGCAAGATAGTTGCAAGAGCTAAGCGTGTTGTAGAGGGTGTTGCAAGAGCTTGAGAGTGTTTGAAGCTATTGTAACAAGAAAGTGATATGTACAAGCAAGAGAGGAAAGAGGGAAAAGAGAGAAGCTAAGAAGAAATAGAGAAGCTAGAAGAACTTAGAAGAAGTAATGGAATTGAAAAGGTAGCATTAAAAGAGAGCATAGGATGGAAAAGAGGCTTCCTGAGTCGTTATAAGGCATCCCCAACCATTCCCACCAATAAAAATTGCTGACAAGTGGCAAACATGCTTAGAAATGGTCATTTGAACATTGAAACATTGTAGTATGCTAGCATGGCACACAGACGTCTACACGATGTGCTAGTGTCTAGACACATCATGCTATAAAATGACATGAATGAGAAAATCAAAATGTTTAACCCGAAGCTAATGCACAAAGGTAGTTGTTGAAAAGGAGTGTTGAGCATCTTGAGAGGGAGAAAAGCTGATGGAGGGGCTAAAATGAGCCTACAAAAATTCTAAGGGAGTGGACACCAAAATAGATGCAAAAATGTATGTGAAATTGTGAGGGGTGCAATTTTACGCCATCACATTTTTGCCCCAATTTAGTCGGCATATGAATCTATAGTAATATGCATGCTAAAGTAAATATACTAAACATAAATAACATCATGATGCCAAAAGGATATAGTAGAGAAAGCAATCAACTCTTTGAACCACAAAAGCATGCCCCCAACCCGAAGACCTACAAAACAAACACATCAGATAAGAAATACCTACACAAACCAAAATTGTAAGAACTTAAAAATCCATTACATCACGGGGTTAGAACATAAAAACACATACACACAGGAACCTAACTAACTAAAAAAATTTGAGTCAGCAAAGTGAAAGAGACCTCGATATAAAAAGGTTGCCTTAGTATTATGCATCGCCCCCAAATTAAAAAAATAACACATAGAAGAATTCTTAAATGGAGAGAATAATGTAAGGATTGATCGCTTCAAGAGAAGAATGGACCCAAAAATTAGGGAAGCAACTAATATTGAAGAGAGAAAGAGCATATACTAAGGATGAAGAAGATGTAGATCTTCAATCCGGTATATACAATTTGAGAAGAGAAGAGAGAAGATAATTTAATAGAGAGAAAGGAATGAAAATTCCAAGAGAGATGGCTCCATAGGTACTCTCTCTTGAGGAGGTTTGAGTGAAGTGCACCAAAGGCCCATAGACCAATGATAGACAAATCCCATAGGATTTAAGTTCTTCACAGGCCCTCAAACCTACGAAGAAGGTATTCCGCCAAGCACTCTCTCATGAAGGAATCCCAATGAAGTAAGTGCCTTATAGGCTCACAAATCTGCAAGGAGGCATCCCCAAAGTTCTCTCTCATGAAGGATGCCCAATGAAAGGGAACTCTACAGATTCGGATTGGAAAATTTCTTTACAGGCGCACTTGCAAAGCAACATGTTAATATACAGATAAAACATGCCAAAGAGCAAGAAGCATCCACACATGCAAACAAGAAGATAGTTACGGAGATAGTCAACAAGTTGACAGGATTTTAAAGGGGTCCCTCGAGAACCCTTCAAAAGAAAAGGGGTCCACTCAAGGGATGCACTATTTGAAAGTGTAAAATAGATGTTTTTTCTCAAATCAATTCACCATCAAGGAATCCTTTCGAAAGATGTTCACTTCATCAAGGAATTCAAAAGGAAGAAGATTCCTCCTCATGAGGGGAAGGTCGAGGGTTCTACCATAGGAAAAATATTCTCCTTCCTCAGAGGAAATTTCTCAAGTCCTTTCTTTGTGAACCTATGATAAATGAAACACGTTCCATTAGGGGTCCAAGTTGAGAATGTGATTAAAAAAAAAAATATTGCGAACGATTTTCGAGATAAGATTCGTTGGCAACAAATGCATTTTATGAAAATTAAAACATTGTGAAAGTGGCATTGTCACACATAAGAGTGACAACCCAAGCAAAGAAGAGAGAGAGAGTGAAAGAGAAAAAGCAACATAGCGAATCAAGAGACATAGGGGTGATCTGATGTTTTGGGGTCAAAACTACTCATAAATATATATAAGTATAATAATAGTATATAAATGAACTGGCATCCACCTCCTACTATATCAGACCATGTGAAGAATGCATGAGTAATCCAAGTAAAAATTGAAAAATGGGTCAACATGGAAGGGAGGCCTACATGCCCTCAACACTTTGCATCATCCCCAACTTGCAAAATTCAAAACACATAACAAAGGAAGAATGATGATACAAATAGAAGAAGGTTTATGAAAAATAATCACTCTTGTATCCAAGCAGCAACAAGAGTGACAAGGTTCATCGAGGAACACATAACACAAGCATGGGGGAACACATCACAACACACACACACCTAATCTAATGATAAAGAAGAGGCCTCCGCCTAACACTCATCGACCAAGAGGTCATTTGCATCCCAATCTAGATCATTATAAGGAGAAGGCGGATGGGCTTGCGGTGGTAGAATATTAAGGGGAGGATATTTTGACCCTCCCGCAACAAGGGCTAGGGAAGAAGGCCCTGCAAGGTCTTCTCTACTCAGATCTTGTGGATCTATGGTTAGCGATTTAGTGAAGATCACCGACAAGGTTGAGACATATTCCAAAGAGTTGAACATGCACTTTATAGGAGTGTCATGTGTTGTACCTCAACAGACAGGGAGGACAGTGCCCGAGATTCACTACTTGGCTCATAGAGTGACTCGAGAGCGATGACAAACTTAGCAGAAGCTAGAGCTTTCTCTATCACTAGGATGGTGCATGCTAATGAAGGACCACCCCTTGAAGAGGGTGGACTCCTCTTTCGACCCCTATTGTTATAAGGGCCAACCTCTACTTTCTACTTCATCAAGGGATGTGAAATTTCCATAGACAAGGCAAGAGGCATGAACGAGGAGGAGGAGAATACCACAGCAGAAACCATCGAGGTATTCAACATGTCCACCAATTTTGGGAATGGCAGGATGTTTGAAAGGGACATCAAAATGGGTGGTTCAATCGAAGGAGCGATAAACACCTACACCTTTTCAGGGTCAGGTACACTCACACTCACAATAGGAGATGGAAATGAGGCTGAACTAGATTGAACGAAAGAAAAGGGGGGGAAAGAGGAAGATACAATAGGAGGCCCTGAAGTAGGGGCAATCATCTCCTCTTCCTTCTTCTGCAAAGTGGTATGCTCAGCCAACAAATCCTTTCACTGACACTTGCGCTCATGCGCGAGGTGGTTTCTATGACTCTTTGAGCTAGAGATCAGGAGATGTGAAAGGACATAAGGCTCGTAATTAGCCATAGGGGTGTCCATCATAGCCATTTCTGGTGGAGGGACAAACTCTTGAATGGGAGTAGGAGGAAGAGTTGGAGAGACAATAGAGGGAGTCAACTCTAGTGCCTATGCGGTGGGCCTCTTCCCATTCACTACTTTAGAAGGAGCAATGGGAGGCCACAAAGGCTGAGACATAGAGAATTCCCCATAAGGATCCTTCCTTCTATTATATTGAGCAGTCCTAGGCTTTGTGGGTAGGACAAGAAGCTCAAATGTAGGACACTTGGTCTTTCACCAAGTAGGCACCATAGGATTCTCTCACAAACACAAGACATGATCCAATGGCATCACAATGGAGTGAGAAGAAGCATTAGTCTGGATAGTGAAAGAGGAAGAAGAGGAACCTTGAGATCATTTCTCTTATGCCCTTGTCTGTGTGTTGGAGGCATCACTGTTAGCTTTTAAATAGGCCTTATGTGAGACAACATAAGGATATGGAGGGTACCTCACCTTAGGTGTTAAGCACCCCTTCTTATACTTTTGATATGTTCATTACAAGAGGTCCTTCCTAGGTGAAAGAGGACCAACTGGTGCAAGCCAAAAGTGATCTAACGAATAGCTATCAAACACAACTAGTGGTTTATAGCCAGTTTCGTGAATCACATGCATAGAACCCCCATGAATAAACTTCTGACATTTGTTCACAACTAAAAAAAGTGCATTCATAGCTACTAGCCAGGGGATGCCTAGCTTCACTGTCAAGAGTTTAGACCTTGAGATTAAGTCAGACAATAGGTTTACAGACTTAGGTCCAATGAGGAGCAATAGAACAATGCTACCCAGGGGAGGTACAAAAAGTTTGTTATGAGTACAAATGGTGCTTATAGGTGCATCATACCTATCTTTATGCAAGAAATTAATTAACATAATCTACTCAGTTATAATATTCACCTAGCATGTCGAGTCAACAAGAACACTTGTGACAGTGTTTTCATTGATTTACGTAGGGATATAAAGAGATGGTTCTCTATTAAAACCCATCTGCAGGTCCTAGAAGGTGAAGGCTATACTTTGACCACTACTCACAGGATACACAGAGGGGATAGGTATATGTAGGAAAGAGGCCCTTATGCACACTAAGCGACACTCTCACAAAGCCCCCCAAAGGTTCACAATCAAACAGTGACCCAACTAAGGATTCATTTCACAATGCTTATGGAACCTTCCAACTACGCCTACTAGGGATCATAGGTTGGGTTGTAAGGTGAAAAACCTCACAATTCTCACAACTACAATGCTCTTAGGACACAAGGAAAGGAGCCTTCAACACAAGTAAACAAAACCAGAATGGTTCACGTGAGGTTCACCAAAAATATAAGAGAGGGGGACCAACCACGCTAAGGCACCAAGTCATGGAGAGCCAAGAGCAGAGGGTTGCCCTAACTTACCTCACTCTAAAGGGTGTTTTAAGAAGAGGATCGAGAATGGAGATAACTATGTAGCACTTTTGTCACTCTGCAGATTCGAAAGTTTGTTTGAGGCTAGGTGAGCTAGTTTTAGGAGTCAATACTATGCCTTAGGCAGATCTTTGTTTGAGGACAGTAGCACGGGTCTAGGATGACAATGTGATGCATTGACGTCCATATGGCCATAAAATATGAAGTACAATAAAAACTACCTAGAAATGTACTAATAGCCTAGCTAGTTGATTTTGATGAAAAGAACAAAATAAGAAAATACAAGAAATAAAGATGGAGATGATAAAGCTAGGGTGATGAAGATAATCTCAAAAAAAGTGCTAGTTTTATAGCTAGCTCCACTCATGCATCCACCTACACACAAACAAGAAGGGGAAAAATTATGGGGCTATATGGGTAAGTGCACCAATCAATGACACAATTTTGGTGCCAAATAGGAAAAATTTGCCAAAAAGGGCTGAAATTAGACACTTGTGCATGCCAAATTTAGTGAACGCCAAATTTGGCATGCACCATATGTAAAAGTTAAATAAAACCAAAAAATTCCTTTCAAACCCTCATTTCACTTCAACCTGTAGCTTGGCTTGGAGGATTGGAGTTCTACAACTCATAGTCATGAAATATCATCGATTATTTGCATCCTTAGCTTGCGATTTTTCATGAGGATGCTACCAACACGTCAGAGAGGTCAAAGATTGCAAAGAGATATGTATTTTTATTCTATTTATTTTGAATTTGATTTAGAATGCAAATTGAAATAGGTTTTTATAATAAAAATTTGTTCTAATTCTCAGGGAATGAATCTCCACCTTGAAACATTGACAATTCACAATCATTCTCTCATGAAGAGCCTCATATACAAGGACAACTTGAAACCCCTCCATCAATTCATAGGAATCCTCAAGGAACACAATAAAATATTCTAAATCAAATTGAAAATAATAAAGAGACATTGAACAATTAATTGGAAGATTAATCGAGCATGCCAAAACCCACCCTTATAGGAGAGGGATTGTTGAATCATTGAAGTCAATTGTAACTCATATAGGGGTATGTGCAGGATCATGATGGGCCAAAAAGTGGCGATATGATGGGTATGTGGCTGACGACTTTTTTTCAATCCAAAATTGATGAAACGAAAAGGGTTTTTAAAGGATATTCTTAGATTTCCACCAATATAAATTATTCTTTACTTTGAGTTATTTTATTATTATAAGTCCTGATTGATAGGCTGATTGAAAAACATCTATAGATTTTAAAAGGTATCATATTTGTTGAATCCAAAACATGTGTCACATTCTATGCTTTGCATACTATAGTATTAAAACAAAGAAAATTGAATTTCATGAAGTTTTGACCAAGTTAAGGTGGTCAAACATACAAATTTTTATATTTTCTAAAATTTATAATAAAATATTCATAATTAATTATTTACTTGGAAAAAAATTACAAAAAAATATGCATAACATCGGGACATGAGTCCTGTACTTGTATCTAAAATATTATAAAAAAATATTATCATTTTATTGTGGTTAGGGTGGTGAGAGAAAGACCTACTTCTTATTTTTTCCTTCAAATTTAAGTACTGCTGCATTGAAATTGAAATTTTTCACCAAATAGATTTTATTTTTTTGAAAATAAACCTAGTAGTTCATAAACTAAATTCAATTTTCTATAGATTCTATTCTTACATATTTTTTAAATAATATAGATAACTTATTCAAATTTCTATGTCAAGTTGCCTAACTTTGATTTTTTTGAATTTTTTGCCACTTAAGGGCCTATGTTTTCCATGATGATAGTGCACATACCCATAGGAGAAATGAGTGAGAAAATAAAATTTGATCAAATAAGAGGCATGAGATGAGACAATTTTATGCTAGTGGTTTGTCATATACAGATGTCAAAAAAAAAAAATTAGCAAAGCCGACTTTTGCGCCCTATTTATAGACCCGAGAACCAATGCACCTTTGTCTCATGCATGTAGGAGATTCCCCATCCATTGTTCCGACCATGATTTAATTAAAAATAAATTTTGGGAGCAGTGGTGGATGGTATTTGACCAACCTCCATGCAATAACCATGAGGTACCAGAATACTTTTTGAGGAAACTCTATTGTGAGTTTTTCCTCAATAAAATGCCAAACTATTTTGACATCTTAAAATTTTAGCATAGAGGTTGGGGATCCACACATGATAGATTTGTTGCATGACGTAATCCACAGTTGGGATAGAGACCCTTGGGAAAAACCATGGTGGATCATGTCATTGTTCCTTTCATTTTTAAGGATAGTGTATAGGTGGATACACTAGATTTGATTAATTCACTCACCTAGACCATTTTACAGTGTGTGAGGCCTCTAGTAGAGCCTGATGTGGAGGAGATGTGTAGGCCCCAAGCTCCACCACACCATTGTGGCACTTGTGGTGTTGTTTTCATGTATGATTATCAAATTGCTCATGATGTAGCTACACAACCTACATCAGCTGCAGAGGTGATGACTTTCACAAATTATTCGTTGAATGATACATAGACAAGAAAGTGGCTATGGGAAAGTCATTCCTAAGTTCAAAATCCCAAGATTTGGAAAGTTGAAGATGCTTGAAACAAGGCCTACAATCCTAAAATTATGACTTTTGAAGCACATTGTGACTCATATGCAAGTAGGGGTGATTTAGTCCTAGTTTAGGGTTTCAAGCTGAAACTAGAACATGCAATTGCTAAATGAGGATCTAAAAAGAAGTCTAAAAACTAGTATACTAGGACTCATACGCCACAAGTAGTGATTTAGTCCTAGTATGAGGGTTTTGAAACTAATTTCAACAAATTTTGAGTGAATATTAGGTTTTCTAGTTTGTATGATGTCTTGACTAAGTACAAATACAAATTTCAAATGAAATTCAATGACGCAATATGCAAAAAATGAAACCTATATGTACTTTAACTAATGAAATATTTAGAATCCCTTAGAAATGTAAATTAACTAATGCAAGACCTAATAAAAATTTAATGTGAGCTAGATCTAGGACTATGATGCACTCCAAATTAGAAATAAGGTGTTCTAAAGGCTAGGTTCACCAAAATAAAAGGAAGGAAATAGTGTGCTCCACCTTTTAGGAGATGGAACACAAGAGGGGAAAGGGATCCCTTCCTATTTCACTATAGTTGATTCAAGGAAACCCTAGAGATCTCATTCTAGGGATGGAATTAGGGAAAGATATTTGCAATAGGGTGTCCTAGGGTGTGATTAAAGACAAAAAGGGGGCTCATCACTAAGCAAAAGGTTTAAAAAGACAAAAAATGAAAGTAACATGCAAAACCTAACTAAAATGAACTCAAATCAAAATATCAAATTGGAGATAAACAAAAGTGCACCTGGAAAGTTGAAGATGCTTGAAACAAGGCCTACAATCCCAAAAGATATGACTTTTGAAGCAAATTGGGACTCATACACCAGTAGGCTCGATTTAGTCTTAGTTTAGGGTTTCAGTGGAAATTTAGTCCATGTATCAGGGTTGATCTGAAACACTAATATCTTCTAGTGATCTCCTATATCTTCTCTCCTTTCTGATCTCTAAGTCTGAAACACTGAATTCTGATATGTAGGTGAATTTTTGTGATCTTGTAAGAAAGATGAGAACATTGAAAACTTTGCAATTTTCTCCAATCTTCTCTTCAATGGATCTTCAACCTAAATCTACAAATTACACATCAAAGAGAGGGAAAAAAAAAATTGTTAGTGGATAGGGGTTTTCCTTGGTCAAACCTTGATTTGTTAATCAAACCTTGAAATAAAATGAAATAGAATGGAAGAATGATCAATGAACAAATATGTTATGTTGCAACTCACCAAACCCTTGGAATAAAGGTTGCAATCTTGTATAAAATGGCTAGCATGAATGTAGATCTTGACTCTTTATTGTATGTTATGGATCTTGACTTGAATGCTTGCTTGAATCATAAGAACCTACATCACAAATGTTAGCTAAAAAAAACATGATGCATGATGACTTTGACATGATGCTTGAATCTTGAATATAGCTCCAAAATACTTGATAATCAATTCTTGAATTATCTTGAATTGCTAGAATGCTTGAATACTTAGATCAAAATTTCTCATGAAAATTTCTAGAGTACTTGAAGACTTGAAATTGATAGGTAGAAAATATTTTGAAATAACCTTGTATTTATACTTGTTTATGCCAAATTTCCCAAAATTACAACACTACAAGCTGACATCAGATCTAGGAGAATAAAATACCACCAATAATTTGAATTTAAATTAGGTCCATGCTAATTGGGACTCATACGCTAGTTGGGGCATATGAGTCCCAATAGCCTAGGATTGGGACACAAATTTCAAGAAATGTTAAGTTATATGCCAAATTCAAGACCAATCCCTAAAACTTAGGTGGGACCCATATGCTCAAGGTGGTGTATGAGTCCCAAATCACTATATTTGGGCCATACAATCCAAAATCACTAAATTATGATTTTTTATTAGATATGTGTAAGGATTATCCTTAGAAAGATGCATTTAATAAGGCTTGTGGATGCAAAATAGGACCAAATAAGGCATAAAGAAGCCCAATTTTAGTAGGGAGGGCCCAAACAAGTGTGAAAATGTAAAGGGATACATTTTTCTACACTAAAAATACATATGAGTATCCTTTTTATAAAAATTACTATTGAAGTTCCTTTAGCTTGCATATGCATGTAGTGTCATATGGTTGCTAAAGTGGGGGCTAAATGTAGTGTAGAAAACTGTATTCCTTTCTAAGTGAAAGTACAATTTCATACTTACTTTGGACCTATTTTAGTGACCTTGTATTTATGAATTTTTATACCTCATTAATAGGTCCCTAATACCCTTTATTATGTATCCTAAGTTATATTTTAATTATTTTCTAACAATATAACCTGAATTGAATAAATGCCATTAATTGGTTTAATGGCTCAACATAATCTAGGTCTTGAAATTTTAGGTTAGGATCCATTCACCCATGGGTGAATGGCCCCCCTTTAAGTTCTTAAACTCAAATTCAAATATGTTTTTGGTAGAATTTCAAGGGCCTAGATTCAAATTTTAAGTTTTAGCTTTTAGGATTTAATAAATAGGAAATTAGAAAGGAAGCATATAAAGCTAAGTATTTCAATAATTTTTCACTAGATAAGAGAGAGATTCACAAGATATCACAAGGATTTATACTCAAGATCAAGGATAAATCAGTTAAGCATTCACATTTTAATTCTTGGAGTATCATTCTATTTGTTTTTGCAAGTCTTCAAGCTTATTTTGCCAATAAGATCAAGCATTGTCAAAGATTGATAATAGATTCCTATGGAGGATCATGATGGATTCTCGGTTTTGGGAGATGCACCAAGCCATTCAACCAACACTAATTATTTGTTTCCTAAGTGGTTCCATCTTCTATTATCATGCTAATTTCTACCTAAAGGAAGCTATTATTAGATTTGTGATCTATCAGGGTGATTTGACATCTCCCAAAGTAGGTCTTCATCATTTCTCATGTTTCATTTAGTAATCTTATTCTAACACACTTGAATAGAGTTTCTTTGCATTCTAGCTCTTAATAATTTATTAGAAACACTTAAGATTAGGACTTCCACATATTTTCATGTTTCAGATCTAAACTTTTCATCAAGGTTTGATTACCAAACTTAGGGTTTAACTGAGGAAAACCTTGATCCACCCAAAAAAAATAAAAAATTGTAGATTTATCATAGGTACAAATCTGAGAGTGAACGTTCAAAAGTGGGGGAAGAAAGTGCAGACATAGGACTCAGATCTCAATTTCTAATTTTCCAGAAAGGGAGACCTGTACCCATTCACCCATGGGCATGAATGAGTCCCTAACAACCTCACAAAACAAGAATTTTGTGATAGGTGCACAACATTTAGACCTTCTTAGGTGTACCAAATTTTTCTTATTTCTCATAGTTTTATGCTTCATCTACAAGATCCAAGTGTTAGCTTGAATTTTCAATTTGATTCACTCTTTTTAGTTTTTCTCCCAAAGGTGTTGTTTAAGCTCATACCCTCATCCTCAATCATATGGAAATCAATAGATTCCCTCATTGAGTTAACTCACCTAAGGGTTGAAGGTCAATTCTTTGGGTGGATCTCATTTCCTAATGAAAATGGGAAGATAGGTCCATCATACCCCCATTTTACCCATTTCAAATTAACCCAACATATTTTTCTTATCTCACTTATCAATAGAACCATCTATAACATATTTGGTATAGTACACCCACTTGCATTGAACAAAATTTCTCCCCTTAGGAAGAGGAACTAAATCCCAAAGATGATTCTTCATCAGAGAAGAATACTCATTTTTCATAATGCTATCTCACTCAGTAATACCAACTACATCTAAAAACTTCTAAGGATCATCCAAAATAGTATAACTCAAAATACTAACACCTGATCTCTATGCACAAGTGTGATGAGAGTCTGAAGGATCACCTACCAAATCACTAGCTACAACAATAGTATTGTTGACCCGATTGGGTAGAGGATGAATATCTAGAGGTGGTGGGATAGCTAAAGCATCATCCTCATCCTCAAGATATAAGGAGTGAGTAGTAGGAGATGATGTAGAAGCTGGGGATGGAGAATCCATTAGACAAAATAACTCATCAAACTAGAGATCTCATTGAAACAATAACTCTCTAGAATCAAGATCAAACAACCTGCACACCTTAATATCCTCACAATATCAATAAAATATGAGTGGTCATCTCTTCCTCTCCATGGCTTTCCACTGAGCTTCAAGAATGAATTCCCAAACCTCACTACCAAAGACTTTGAATGAAGATACATTAAGTTTGATATTGGGCCAAGCCTCCTCATGAGTCATATGTCGCAATACCTTGTGAGGCATATGATTCTAAATACAATTGGCACAATTAACTTACTTATCCAAAAAATCAAGAATTCGTATCTCATGACTAAATCATATAGTTGGTCATCTCCCATAAATTTATGTTCTTTCTCCCAACAACACTATTCTATTAAGGGGTATCTAGAATTGTAAGTTGATGTTGCAAACCATGCTCAGTGCAAAAGTACTTGAAATTTTGATTAACATACTCCTCCCATTATCTATGAGTATCCATGTGATACAAAGATAGATTTCTTCTCTAGAATCTCCTTAAATATTCTAAAAGAATCAAATTCATCACTCTTGTACTTAAGAAATTACACCCATGAATGCTTGGAGAAGTCATCAATAAATGTGAGCACTATTTGGCCCTTGAAAAAGAGGAAGTCAGAAATAGCATGATATCACTATGAACCAACTCTAAAGGTTCCTTGGCACGTGTAGATCTACCTCTAGGAAAAGAATCCTGGTGATGTTTTCCAAGAACACATCCTTAGAAAACACCATTAGTAAAAGAAATATTAGGGACCCTAAACACTAATGCAGCTGTACTCATCTACTAGAGATATTTGTAATTGACATGGCAAAAAAGTTCATGCCACAACATGCTCATAGTGTCTTCATATTCTATAAAATATGAACCTGAACCGACTGAACTCTCAAAACCATTAAATAGGTATAAATGAGAATAAGTATCAACACTCCTAGTAGCCACAATAATATTAGGATCATGAAGGTCATGAATAGCTACGTCAAGAGGGATAAACTCGATTGTCCTACCTATGCCAGATTAAAAAATCTAATACACTAAAACAAGGTTGGTGGAGATATTAGGAACTACAAGTACCTCCTGAAGAAAACCACCATGAGGTGTGACAATACCTAAGCCCAAAACTGAAAGCTGTGTAGAATCCCCAACTGTAATCTAAGAAGGATGAGACCAAATCCTGAGAATGTGTCATGTGATTGTCACACTAGAATCAAGTATACATGGAGCTACATAAGGTAAGGCCCTTGTAGAAATATCATGACCTTTACCTATAGATGAGGAAGGAGATTGAGGGGTAGAGATGTTATGCTACTGCATGGATTCCTACAAAACCTCTAATCTCTTCAAACATCAATTCACTAGATGTCCCTCCTTGGCATAAAAAATGCAAGGTTCACCTTCTTTATTCTTCATCTTGGAAGAAGATTCACCAGACTTAGAAGTTTAATCATACCAAGGAGTGGTTTGAGGTTTCTATTCTGACTTATGAGATGTTTTGGAGGAACTCTCACTACCTGATGAAGTATCTATCTTGGGATTTTGTTTCTTCTTGTCTTTTCCTTTGGATTTCTATGCTATCAATGCCTAAGTTTTGGAACCAAAAAGAGATTTGAACTGAACCAATTTGGCCTATTCATGAGTCAAGTGATCACAAAAAACCTAAAAATTAGGCATGTTAAATGCATCACACAATGCATCCATATTAGAATAGAAAGTAGAAGAGAAGACACAAAATGACCCTCGAAGCTTAGACAGAATTAGGAAAATACATTCTTTATTAGTTTTATTCTTCCCATAACACTACAAAAGAGATCTGAGTGACTGAAACCTCTGTAGGAAGTCCTTGATTGAGGGGTAAGAATCAAGTATATGTGATGTTAATTCTACCTCAATCTAGAGAGATGTGTACTCGTTAATGGTGCCAAAAATATCACTGAATCTCATCCACATAGCCCTAGGAGTGTTGCAAGACTCCAAATGAAACAAGAGACTATCTAAAACATGGAGTAAAATAAAACCCATAGCCTCATTTTTCTTCTTCGTATGTTGAAATATCTCAAATTGATGAGTCAATGTTGGCTATGCTTCATCCAAAGTGAACCATAGATCTACCCTTAGACATGAGAGTTATGGTCATATGAGCTTTCCAAGTATGATAGTTGTGTGGTGTATGATGTTTAAATGAAGAGGTGTCCACCATTATGGTTGTGGTTTTAAAAACAATGTGTGGTATAGGATATTTTATCTCTAATGTATATAAATACTGAAAGAGAGAAATATACCCCCACACAACTAGAAAAGCCAAACCCAAATACAAATTTGAGCGTAGAAAATATTTAAAAATAAAAAATCACATTAGATATATTCTTGTGTACATGGTGAATATTTTGAAAAAATGGACTTCATCGGTGTGTAAAGCACTAAAAGAGCTTTCCAATGCCTACTTGTTTGCAAAAAATGGAGTATGTTTGTCAAAGTTATGGCCCTAGAAGTGTAGAATAGAAGGGTTGTCTTCAACTAATTTTAGTAACTTCTTAATAAAAAATAAAGAAAAAATACGTACAAATCTAGAATGGGCTTGGAACCAACATTTCTACGATATTTGTTTTTTGAAAAATGGAGTATGTATGCCCAAGATATACACAATTTTGTAAAATTTACACTAGTAGGCCCTGAGAGGTGAACAGGGGGCTAAAAAAATCAAGCTCCTAGTCAAATGGAGACAAAGTCACTCAGTGTAGGGGCTGATGCAATAAATATTCCAAATGAAAATTCCAAAAGGACCACTTCACTTTGCTCTTACCAAAAAAAAATGATTTTTTTTAAAGTCAAAGGTTACAAATTTTTCTTGAAAAAAGTTAATTGTTTTGAAAACCTCAATATAGTGCTAGAAAATATTGTACTGAATATTTTAAAAGAATTTCTTAAAGGATGCTTTTGACCAGAAAGCCTACCTAAATAAAAATATATATATAAAACCTACAAAAAAAATTTGATAAAACCTACAAAAAAAATTTAAAGGAAGCCACCTAAGTTTTTTTCCTATGAATCTTTATGGAAGAAATTTTATGGCATATGAATCCATACGGCTGTATGGATTCTTGCACCTCAAAATCTGTGCTAACCAAAAAACCTTCAAAAAATCAACTTCTCCACTTTTAACAAAATGACAATCATTTTTTAGGTTTTTGGGCACTTTGGACGTAGTGGTGAGGTCCATTTTGTGCCAAAGTGCTTCGAAAATTTACCCACCTCCAAAAAACATAAGCGACAAGATCAAACAATGAACAAAAAGCCTTCTACTCAAGACCTCTACAAAACAAATATTTGTTATTCCTCAAAAAGAAAATACTTAAAAAATGAATAATTCAAAAGAGAATGAATTATTTAAAGAGAAACCCTAATGATAAAGGGATTATATCATAACAAGTGTAAAAATCCAATGTGATGAGAGGAATTGATCTAATATTAGCTCTATAGTTAAGATAAATAAAAATTTGAGTTAACTAATAAAGAAAACCTATGTTTAGCTTAAATGCATGAGAATTAGAATAATAATTAATGAAAAATTAGTTAATTATTCTCTAACACGTGATAACTCTAATAGATAATTCTAAGTTCACACCATAGACTTGTCTAAGTAATTTTATTCCTATCATTGCATAAATAGAAATCCTAGATATATGCACAATCTATTCTAACATGAGATCTAAGATCTTGTAGAAAAAGGAGGGATATGCATTGAGTATGCTCATAAGCACACAAATCCATCTCTTGATGAGATTACTTATAGAATTAAATGATTTTTTCCAAAAACTATTCATGTTCACTCTAACACACCCCATGTTAAGGTCACACATGAAATAAAAGAAAAATTACCTAATTTGAAATCAATTACTAATGTGTTTCTAAAGGATTCTCAACAAGAAACACATGCAATAGAAAATAAAATTCAAGAATAACAAGTGACAAGAAAAAATGAAGAAAAAAATGATGATACATGTAGATACGACACTAATATTTTGGAGAACAATGATGATCCCTAAAAATTTGTTCATTTATATTGCTAATTTCACTTTCCTTTTTTATTTTACATTTCTTATTATTCTTTATTCACCCAATTCACCTTTTATATCATGTTGGATATAAGTTTTCCTTCCCCATTCAAAAAAATAAATTATTTTATTTTACTTAACTTATTTTACCTTTTTACATATTCCTTATTACTCTTGTCAACCTAAATTAGTAAACTTGACCCTTTAAAAGTAGATAATTAAAATCGGATATGGATATCATAATTTAACATAAGTTATAAAAATACCTCTACCTATCATTCCAATTATCATTTAATTAATCTAAACCAAACTTTCTTACTTTTTTATTTATCATTCCAGCTATCATTTATTTAATCTAAACCAAAATTTTCATCTAGCTATAATCCATGTAATTAATTATATCATTTAATCTAATTATGATATAGGATGAAATTCATCCAAAGATTCATATTTAAGGAGAAGAGTCATCTAATTACACCAAGAATGACCTAGAGGTGGCAAGAAATGAAGGAGAAGATTTATTGGAAGAAGGGGACTTACAATTAGAAGAGGAGGCCAACCCATTAGATGACACAACCAATATTGTATGTAAGGTTGCAAGCCCCTTGACATCACCAAAATTGGGGATAAAATAAAAGAATGGAGCAAATAAATTACTAGACTATGGCGAACAAAAAGAGAAGGGTAGAAAATAAAATGAAAAGAAGAGGAGCATGGATGGGTATAAAAAGGGACATGTAAAAATCACTTAATTTTTGAGGTCAAGGAAGAGGATTTCCCTTCTCGAGGAACCATGAGAATATTATCATGGAATTTTAGGGGATTAAATGCCCCTAACAAACAATGTTGATTCAGATGCTATATGGAGATATCCAGGGAAGATATCCTTGTAATTCAACAATCAAAGCTAAGTATTATGAAAGTTGAGATATTCAAAAGGAGGTGTAGGAAATGGAATGCAGAGGTTGTGGATTTAGAGGGTGCCTTGGGCAGTATGACCATGCTTTGGAGACTGCAAGTGGTTTACCTCGAAAGGGGTGGGGTAGGAAAGCAATGACTAGCATATAAGGTAAGAAGGCTAACCTCAAATCTACACTTTATTTTAGTAAATGTTTATGGCCCAACCTCCTACATATAAAAAGAAACCTAGGATGAACTATAAAAATTTATAGAATTTTTTCCAAATGAGACATATATATTGGGTGGGGAATTTAATACAATATTACACAATCATGATAAGAGAGGGGGTGTCCAAAGGAAATATAAGTCACGAACAGATTTTGAGGAGTTAGTGGGAAATAATCATTTGATAGAAATTTAGATGGTAAATGGAAACCATACATGGATACATATAAAGTTAGGCTTCTACAACATTGCAAAGAAATTTGATAGGTTTTTTTTAAGGGAGACCTAGGAGGATTTCATTTCTCTTAGGAAGGTAGAATAACACCTCATTCTGGATCAAATCATTACCTGATCCAATTAGATATTTTAGGGGATAGGAAACCAATTAGATGCCCATTTAAGTTTAAAAATATATAGATGAAAGACCAAATTTTCCTCAAAATGATAGAGAAATAGTATGGTGAAGTGAAGCCAATTGGAACCAAGATGTTTTGTGTAATTACAAAGCTAAAAAATTTCAAACAACAACAAACATAATGGAATAAAATTCAATTTAAAAATTTCATTGAAACAAGGGAAGAGCTAGAAGAAGAGCTAAGGGCTCTAAATGAAGAAGTCTTTAAAACAAGAATGGACAAGGAGAAATCCTTGAAAGAAGAGACAAATTGGAGATAAAAGTTCAGAGAAACTTGGATCAATAAGGGATATAAAAACATAAAATATTTCCACAATGCACAAAGGTGTGTCAGGACATTAATAAAATCACAAACATCAAGATAGTAGATGAGGTGACCCTAAATAATCAAGAAGAGATAGCCAAAGAAATAGTGGACTACTTTAGAAACTTGTTAAATAAATGGGAAGTTTCTAATTTGTAGTCTCAGAAATAGTTGATTCAATGTATTCCATACCTAATATCAAAAGAGAAGAATAAGATGATATTTGAGAGATTCTCAGAAGAACTACATTGAGATAAAGCACCTAGTTCAGATGGATTTCTAGCTAGCTTCTTTCAAAAATGTTGGGGTATAATAGGGAAATGCGTGATTGTAGACATTTAGGACTCAAGGAATTCAAGTGAGGTGTTAAGATAAATAAAGAAAACCTTCATCTGTCTTATCCCTAAGAAAGAAAAAATTGAATATTTGGATGACTTTCATCCTATATCATAATTAGATTAAATGATATAATCCATTCCAACTATCATTTATTTAATCTAAACTGAAATTTCTTACTTTTCTACTTATCATTCCAGCTATAATCCATCTTGACTTAGGATCCTTCAAACCAGATGTTTCTTTGCATATGACCCCTCTTAGGACCCAAATTCAAGCCTTTGAAGTTGACACAAGATTCAAATATTTATCATAAGTTCAATACAAAGTTCTATTACATGATGCATGGTTTGATCCATGTCCTCAAGATGGTATACATATATGTTATGATTAGATCTTCATGGAATTTGATATGAGTGTCAAGGATGTTTTACAAGGATTATATTCTAAATTACAACTCAATACTATACAATTAAAGAGAAATGTCGAATGATTTTTACAAATGACTAAGTATATGATAAGAAATATGAAGTTTGAACAAAATGATACAAATGTGATGAAATTTAATGTAATAAAATTATCAAAATTTATTAAAAACCACCAAGAAATATTAAAAATACCTATCAATATTAACAAACATTAACTTTACATATTTTTTCTATATATAAAAAAGTTTTTATTAAAAAGATATGGGATGGTCCTACATCGAGCCCTCACCTCAAATTTGCATTTCACTATTTAGATTGGATTCACATAGATCATTCTTAAAATGAAGGGCTAGGTTGTTTTCCAAATTTTAAAACTAGTGTTTTTTAAGTATGCGTTAGGGTATTTTGACTATCTAAAAGTCTTCATTAAATAATAATAACGATATCTGATCATGCCATGTGCAACTGTTAGATATAAAATAGTGAATTGTCTCATCCATTGTAGATGCCTTCTATTTATCCGTTTTGTATATAACTAGTGCTACTAGTTAATTGCAATTGAATGTGTAGAATGCAACCATCACAGCCACATAATATATAAATTTATCCATATGACAAACCATTATAGGTGACATAGTTTGGAATTCTCTATTAAAAGGAAGTTTAGTTCCAATCAATAGTTATGTGTCAAGCCAGTGCTGTTCTAGCAATCACTTCCTCAATAAAACAATCAATATTCTTATCAGAAGATCCACCTTTCACCATTGCTTTCTTTGCTAATGTCTTCAATTCCAAAGTATTCTTCCTCAACTCCAAGCCTTCGTCACTTTCCATAACTCTCTTAATAGATTTCTCCACCTTATCCCTCCCAACTAGCCCATCTCGTATTTTATTCAATCTGATTCCAGTCTTCCACACCTCTTCAATATACTTAGAGTTAGTTGTTTGATCGCTCCACTGAGAAATAGTTAGGACAGGTAACCCTGAGCTGAGGCTCTCTAATGTAGAATTCCATCCACAGTGTGTAACAAACATACCCACAGAAGGATGATTGAGCACTGCCATCTGTGGACACCATGGCACAACTAGCCCTTGATCTATAGTTTCGTCAAGGAAACCCTCTAGAAAATCATATACACTGTTATTTTCTTCTTTGTTATCATTGGGACGAATCACCCACAAAAAGGAATGTTGACTGGCCTTCAGTCCAAGGGCTATTTCTATAACCTGTTCTTTGGAAAGAATGGCTAAACTCCCAAAGGAAACATATACAACACTAGAGACTTCCTTTGTATTGAGCCACTCTATACAGTTTGTTGCTTTCCAAAGATGTGTGCCCACGTCTTGGTCTTGTGGATTGTTTCCATCCAGGAAAGCCGAGGGAACAAGAGGGCCTACTGTTCTGATTGGAATGAGTGAATCCAAGGATTGCATCACTGCCATTTCCAGTTCATTGAAGGAGTTTCCCAGTGTCCATGTGGCCTGAGAAATGGTACTGAATTGGTTCAACACATGTCGCAACAATGATTCTTGTGGATTTGAAGGCTGTAGAAAGGTTGGCATGTCTGATTGGCATAGTTGTGGAAGCCCTGGTATTTCTATAACATCATCTCTCGATGTCTCTGTTTCATCTTTTGCTTTCACTAAACACCACAGAAACATATGCTAGTAAATAGCAGGAACAAATTTACCAATTTACACATAGTATGGTCAGTTCTATATACTTAAAAAAATTATGTAAACAATACTTTATAAATTACAAAGCATTTTCTTAATTAAAAACAAAACTATTTTATTAAAGAAAATCTATATTATAAGATGCAAAGAGTATTCTAAACCATAATAATGGTTCTATACGCGACTAAGAGTATCCTAACAAAAAAATAATACTGTAAACATTAAAAAAAAGCCAAAATAATCTGTTAATATTTGGATTAAGACAAGCTTACCCATTCCTGTGTAAAAATGATAATAGATAGAATAAACTGCACAGGACTGCGTCCAGAAAAACGCTGAAGGAATATTTAACTTGTTCGCAATACCAGGAACCCAGTTCAGCAGAGAGCCGTAGACAATGCAAGAGACTGTGTCGCCTTGAGAATTGAGCCTCTCTATCACTCCTTCGAATGTAAGACATCCCACCTTTCTCATCAAATCAAATCTCATGTCTACATCTTTCGTCTCCTCACAATCAGGAGAAAGCCCGTCTGTAATTGTTTCAAATCTGATATCCTGCAAAGCAGTAGTCGCATCCTGAGCTTTTATCATTCGCTCTCTAACTCTCTCTGTGGTGATGAAGGTCACATGGAGGTTTCTGCAGACAAGCCTCTTGGCAAACTCCATTAATGGATTCATATGACCCTGGGCTGGGTAAGCGAAGACCACTACATGAGGTCGCTTGATTCCTTGTTGCTGACCCCATGACCCCATCTTTGAATGCAACTCAGGCTTCACTGCTTCATAATGACACCGCTGCATTGTATTTATAATGAAATTGCAAGGGAATCGTACACCATGTGCACTGTTTTTGTTTTGAGATAAAATGACAAGTAATCTTATGGAAGTGCTTACGTAAATGATGGAGCTGTCTTTCTTCCACAAAATGGATCTCTGTGTGATGATGTTATGCCATCTCTTGTGACGCCTATATTATACTCATGATTACATCTCTTGTGATGCCTATATTATACTTTAGTTATTTTATGCTTATACTCGTGATGTTTCACCATACTTATTTCACATATTTTTCCTATATTGCTATTTATGATCCTTATCATCATGTACATAAAGTAGTATCATGCACATATGGTTTTTACTTCATCTTATGTGGACATATTGTGCGTTCATTACCATATCATGCTATTAAATTGGGGCTAGAGTTAAGGGTGAGAACCATTTTTTTCACCATGACCATTTTGTGCCTTAGTCTCAATATTATGCTTCTAGATCTATCCTTCTAGATTTTGGACATCTATTTTCCCCAATACTTTATTCTATCATCCTTGCCTTATCATAGAAATCATATTATAATAGGAGACATTACACCTTTCCAAATACTATTATGTGTAGATACATGCCTAATTATGTTCCAAGAGTTATCTTTACAATGTTGGGGGCATCATGCCTTACCCTATCTTATTATGTGTGCTTGCATACTTTAATATGTACGAAGAGACACATTAGGGAAATATTGTCTCCTCATACCACTTACAGACCATATGTAGAGCCATTTTGACCTTACCATTTACCCATACTAGGTAAAACCTTATACCTTGATATGTATTTCTAGTCCATATACTTCCATGTCTATCCTACCACATGTATTACTTGACTTTATAGGATTTAATCTTAACACTCTTTCTTTACATGATTCATAAGCTTATATATTTAGCCTAAATTTAATTTTCATGTACTATTTTTCCTATCATCTAATTTCTTGCATCAAATGGATTTACCCAATTGAAGTGGGAGCATCCTATCACATATATTATTTTATTGATATCATACATAGTTATCTATGTCAACATAGAGAATCATTATAATGTATAGATGGGGATTCATTACATGGCATAGTAGTATTTGATATGTCATATTCTATTAAATGATATGGCAATAGTTGATATTTCTAACTATTTTATGTTTAGGTGGAGTTTCCTAACCATACTCCTACATGCACAATTTCTTATTGTAATGCTGAAAAACTAAAAGAGCTAAAAGGTTAAATCTATAAACCCAAATCAACCTTTCAACATGACATCAATGAAGTTTCACTAAAATGAAAACATATGCAATAACAAAACTAAACTATGAAAAACTCGTATGCATTCACAAGAAATTCACTCCATTGTTATCCTCTTCCATAATATCTTACATTTGCTCTCAGATTTTACAAGCAAAACCACAAGAAGCTCTACAAAATTGGATGAGATTAGAATAAGATTGCAATTTATGTATGTTCAAATGTGTGGAAAAAGGATGCTTTTATAGTTAATTTCACAGGGTAAATTTAAGTTACAGGGGAAATGTGGGACAAATGATTGAAGTGGAGAAAAATACATGCAAATGGTAAATAGATAAAATGACTAAATTAATTAATATGTGCAATATTTTAATGAATTGGATAAATGGGATATGCAAATATATTAATGTATGATTATGCAAATGATAAAAGTGACATGGATTAATGATTTATTCCTATGAACAAATGATTATGGATAACCGATATAATATTTTAATGACTATAGATTTAAAAATAATTTAATGAGAGAGATAAATATTTATGAAATGGTTATTCCATGAATATGAAATGAATTATATACAAAATAGATAATGGATTTATGAATATAGAAATATGATTTAGTGTATGAATATAATTATCATGGATTAATGATTAATGAAATGGATGAGTTATGATTATAAAAATATATTTAAATGAAATGGATCGATGAGATATGCAAATGGTTTTATGAGTATGGTGATATGCAAATGATCACATGAAGCATGCAAGGAGAGATATGATTATGTAGATAATGGAATAAGTCCTGCAATAGATGAAAATGATTATGAAGGAATTTTTATTCTTCTACATTTTTCCCCCTGTTGCATTGTTTCAAAGAAAAAGATATGCCCCATTCAAAGGAAGAATGTGGAAGGATGACGAGGAGGTAGTGGTATGCCCCCTTGAGAGGACATGCGGGTTCCAAGAACACGAGTGTGCTCTCGAAATAGATGAGAGGACTTAGAAGATGAAGGATAAAAATGATAGAGGGAAATTGATAAGGATGATGAAGAAAAGATGCAATGATGAAGGGAATGGATAATGATAGATGAAAAAGAGATATGAAAGAAGATGAAGGTGATGAAGCTTCTTGTGCTTTACAAAGTTCTTTATCATCATCGAGTGGTAAAATATGATAAATGGAAAACAAACACCATGGTATGACATAGACCAAGGTGTACAAGGTCATCCATCGATAAAATAGACAGTCATAGACAAGAAATGTCCTAACTCATACTTAAGGAAAAGTTGCCCTAGTCTTTTTGTCAAGACAAACCGTAAACAACAATCAAATAAAAGACGAGTCATGAGACATCATCGCTCCTCTAAATCCTTTGTGGGAAATCCTCGAGGTGGGTAGTAACATGATTGAAGAAAATCCAAAAGATAAGACAAAATAGACCAACAAGATCAACAACCATTCAGATTATTTGACAATAAATAGTTGCTAGTGTGTTTAGTGACAAAGTGAGAGATGGATTGATTATTTTAACAATGCCTAGTTTCAAGAGAAGAAACATGTCATATAAGATGTCAAGTCTAGTTTCGATCATGCAACTACCTGTATAAGGCGAATGACAAAGTGTGATAGTGACAAGGTTTGGTTTCAGGAAGGACACATCCTATATAAGACAATTGGTTTTGATCAATTTGAATGGTTTGATTGATTTGACAAATGACTGATTTGACTTGGAGACTTGTTGGCTTGTTTGTCTTGTTGATTCAGAATTTTTGTTTAATGTTCAGATGATTGTGTTGCATCTAAGTGGATGGTGTGATTTATTTTGATTGACTCGATGAACCCTAAAAAACTAACCTAGGGGGTCTCGGGGGCACATTGACAGATGGCCTTTCCTACGTAGCAATGCACAAAGACCTCGTAGTTCAACATGACCCTTGACTTTGTTTCAATGACAAAGGACTGAATCATGATTTTATTGTTTATTTCACAAACCTAAAGGACAAATCTAATGCCTCGCAGGCACATTGACAGATGGCCTTGCCTGCGTCCAATCACAAAGGCAGCGTAGTTTGACAATGACAAAGACTGACATGACTGACTTTGACTCTATTTTTAGGATTTTGAAAGTTATCTGAATTTTTTTGGGTTTTGACATGTTTTAATTTTTTGGGATTTTGAAGTTTTATGATTTTTTTGGAGTTTTTAGGAATATTTGAATTTTTTTTGTCTTTTTGAGATGTTTTGATTGTTTCGGATTTTGATTTTTTATAATTTTTATGGTTTTTTCAGGACATTTTGTGATTTTTTTAAGACATTTTATGATTTTTTATAATTTTTTAAAAACATTTTATGGTTTTTTTTTCTTTTTTCAAGACATTTACTAATTTTTTTGGATTTTTTCAAGACATTTTATGATTTTTATGGCTTTTTTCAGGACATTTAGTGATTTTTTGGATTTTTTTCATGACATTTTATGATTTTTATGGTTTTTTCAAGACATTTTATGATTTTTCTAGCTTTTTTTTAGGACATTTTATGATTTTTTGTGGATTTTTCAAGACATTTTATATTTTCATGGATTTTTTCAGGACATTTTATGATTTTTGAGCATAGTGACCTCCAATGATGAGTGCAAAATCTAGTGCAGGTCAAGGATATTTCCCCAGTTGGGAATAAGACTAGTTAATAGGGATGGGATGGGATAAGATTTATCATGGACGGGTGATACAAGAGAAAGACGCAAGATGTCAACCATTTGGAAGTCATGATAAAGATGACAAGGCCTGATGATGGATGTTAAATGGGAGATGGAATGGGAGATGATGGAAGGTAAAGGCCTTATTAGGATGGAAGATCAGATAGAGTGATAGTAGATGACAAAGCAAAGACCGGCTACACATGGCACTTGTTTGCCAGGTTTTTCACCATGGTACTTATCCAAGGCACCTGTTTAGTAGGTTTTGACCATTGGACTAAAATTTCTCTTTATTTTTTTTCTTCCTTTTTTTTTTGTTGTCACCAAGATGCCTGTTTGCTAGGTTTTCATCAAGGTGGCCATTTTTTTCAAGAATTTTTCTCATTTTTTTATTTTTTAAAGGACTTTTTCTCATTTTTTTGGTATTTTTTTAGGAATTTTTCCTATCTCTCTGAAGCTAGGTATAGAATTCATAGACACCAAATCCATAGATTGTCTTGACGATGCCTTGATCTTGTTTGGATGATTGTTCTGGATGAAAAGACCTGACTAGGATGAGGATTGCAAGTGACAGATATGAAGGACAATTGATGTGGCAGATGAAAGAGGCTATGATAGGATCCCTAATGTGCACACTACATGGGCCATCAATCTTCAACCAAAAAGGAGCTTGGGTAGCCAATGAGCTAGAGTACATGAAGGGGTCGTCGTCAAAGGCCCATTGAAAAACATTGCCAATGGAGGGATATCATGGACATGTGAGCATGGATGGGTGGAATGGAATATATGGTATGAGTGAGAGTGACGTGGATGGAGACCTTGGATCAAAAAGCTCTTTGTTTAAATTTTTTCCTTGATAAATGCCCCTAGTGATTTTGATGGAGAGGCATACTTGGAGATTGACTTTTTCTTGCTTTCACTTTTAACTTTTATTTTTTATTTTTCCAATAGCTTTTTATTTTGGCTATGGGACTTGTCTTGATCTTCTTTTGTTTTTGATTTGTTCAATAGATTTGTTTTTTATCTAAGGGACTTGTCTTGATCTTTTATTCTTTTCATTGTTTCTCTTGATTCTTCATCTTCTTTTAAAGCCATCTGTTTCATTGGAGCTTTGCCTTATTCTTTTCTTGAGCTATGTCTTGTTGATCCATGTCTATGATGTGAATGGGTGTGAGTAAGATGGAGGAAGTAGGCGAATTGATAGGAATGTTTAGTGGATGAATGGGAGTGGCAGTTCCATCAATGGAGTCTTTGGGACTATCCTTTTTGGTACTGCTAATGTCAAAGGAAGCTTGCACATGTCCTTAATGACTTGACAAGGTAAATTGGTAGAGGCGATAGTAGGAGATACGTATCCTAGCCCTAGGTAGGTAGGATGGAAGGATGATAATTGGATATCCTCAGTAGGGACATGATCGAAGAGTGGGTTATCGTAGATGTCCTAGTCAAATAGGGGGTTATCATAGATATGAAAAGATTGAGTGGAAGCAGATATGGAAAATTCTGATGTATCATCAAGGTCCCAAAAGGTTTCAATCCAAGCATGACCATATTTTTTTGTTCCTTCTATAGCTATCGTGACATCAACATTAGAATTCTGATCTTTCTCAACAACATTAACATTGTCGTTAGCTGGTAAATTATCCATACAATATTCTCCACATCCCATATCATGGATTTGGAACTTTAGATCAGCGAATGGAATGGTGGATATAGAGGATTTAGTCAGAGTGGATGAACCAGATGTTATAGCTTCACTATTTATAAGCACTTGATGATCTGGGACCTCTCTCAAGTTAGTGCAATACTGAAAGGGGTCAAGACCGCCAATGATTTTGATTTTGGTGCCATTGTAAGGAAAATTCAGACATTGATGGTATGTGGAGGGGATGACTTTCATGGCATGAATCCATGGTCGGTCAAGGATTAGGTTGTATGGTAGTTCAAGATCCAGGACTTGGAATGTGGTATCTAGGAATGTAGGTCCAATCTTGATAGAAAATGTGATAACACCCTCAAAAGAAAGTTATTCATCATCAAAGGCTTTGATGACAATTATTTTTATTGTATCTACACATGTTTCAGAGAGGCCCAATGCTTTTATCAGTTTTAGAATACAAATATTCAATCTAGCCCCGCCATCTACTAGAACTCTTTTGACCTATCATTTATTAATGAAAACCTCAAGATGTAATGGGGTCGTTATGGTTTGACTTGGAGGTGGAGTAATCTTTATCAGAAAAAGAGACATGGTGGGATTTTTCCATGTATCCAACCATGGCTTCAAATTGGTTGACGTCCAGGTTGGTAGGGACAAAGGTTTCTTGCAGAGCCTTATTACGGATAGCTTTGTGTTCAGGTGATATGCGCAAAATCTCAAGAATGGAAATATGTGTAGGTGTCTTTCCCAATTGGTCAACAAGGTTGTATTGGGATTTGGATTGTGGTTGCTTTGGAGGAGGAATAGACATGGTAACCTTAGTTCTACGGGTAGTAATGGCAATTTCAAGCTATTTCTTAATGGTGATTGTATTAACATGATCATCAGTAACTCGGAGGTGGTTAATAATTTTGTAGTCAAAAGAGGCATTAGTATAATTGGCATGGTTGTCTATCTTTTGACCCAGACTGGAGACTTTTCCATGGTCTTGCAATGGATTCTTGAAAATCATATGATCTTTATTGGAAGTTTGTTGTCGTCCCTCAACCTCTATGGTACCATTTTCAACTAGGTCTTGAATTAGGTTCTTCAATTGATGACATGACGAGGTTGTATGCCCTTTGATGTGGTGGTAATCACAAAAGGAATTGTCATCCCACCAAGATTGTTTGAATTGTCTTGAGTCGTATGGTTTAGGCTTTTGGAGCCTTATAACATTTGATTGTAGTAGCTTCTTTAAGAAAAATTCAATTGGTTCCGATAACAGAGTGTATTGTCTATGTTTATTGCTTTGGTTGGCTTGGGGGTCCCCTTTGTTGATTATTTTGTATGCCGTTAGCTTCTTGATTGGAAACACATGATGTGTTGTTGTGCATGTTGGGCACTTTGAGAGTCAATGTGAGACCTGTTCCATTCACAAATTTGGTGTCTACGACTCCATCATTTGTTACATTCTTATTGCGGGACCAAAAATTTCTTTTATCATTAGAGGTGTGTTGGTTGTGTGTATTTTTGTTGTCATATGTACGTTCACCTTGGGCTATTCGGAATTTTTCCAATGTCATACCTTTTTCCACCAAGTCTGAAAATTTTGTACAATAATTCACTTGCAATGGATGTTTTAATTTGGATCTGAGATTGTTGACAAGCATATCAACTTTTTATTTTTCAAGAATTTCAATAGGACATCTACTTGCCATGCTACGCTATCTTTGGAAATTTTTAATGAAAGTCTCACCCTTGTCTTGTGTCATGTGGCATAGGGTGGTTATTGTGATACCATTCTCAATTTTATAGGCATAGTTTTCTATGAACTTGTTGGCTAAGTCATCCCATGATTTTATAGATCCTTTAGGTAGTAGTGCAAACCATTCAAGTGCAGGACCGACAAGACTTCTAGGAAATAGTCTCATCAAGTAAGTGTGTTCAAAGGCCACATCTAAACATGTCATGCTAAATTCCCTTATGTGTTCAAGCGAATTTTTCTTTCCATTATATTTAGTGAAGTTAAGTATGATGTACCCATGAGGGAATGGTGGCATGTAAATGCTAGGATCATATGGATATGGATGTAAGTCATGCAACGTGTATGTTTTCTTGTTTGATAGTTGCATTCCTTACACTTGTTTTTGTAAAGTACCCACTTGAGAAGTCAAGGCATCTATTACAAGATTTTGGGTGACATTATGTTGAAGTGCCATGTTTGTATTATGGTGAGATGACATGTGGTGCATGTGAGGTGGATTTTGACCATGTCCATAGGTATGAATGTGTGATATATATGTTGGAATGTGTGAAGTGGTTGTGTTGTATTGTATTTTTCCATGTGGATTTTGATGTCCAAAAGAGGATCCATATGATATGTTGAAAGGGTTTGGTGTGTGTGTCCCTTGTCCTTGTTGAAAATGGGTATAGCTATGTGAAGTGTTTATGTTTTGGCTAGATGGAACGTTCATGTTTTTACATTGCAAGGTGTTGGGATTAACAAAAGGAACTTGTGGCATGGCCTTTGTGTTCGATTGAGATCTTTAGATAAGAATGTTCTTGGCTTAGGTTTACCAAGGATGTTAGATGTGGAGCCCCTATGGCTTGAGATGATGACCTAAGGGAAGTAAATGTTGAGCCCAAGGGTTGTGTTGTGAATAATGGTTATGCTGTATTTTTCTTCAAGGACTGTGACATAGATTATGTTGCTAGGATGGATGAAGTGTTGGTGTTTGTGGTATTTTGGCTTGTTGCTTCAATAGGTATGGAAACTATAAGTTGTGGTGAATATTTTCCTTGGCTTTTTTGTCTGTTGTCCTTTTCTGGCATTGCAGCATGTAAGATATCAACATCAAATCCTTGGGGTAGTTTGACTCCTTCATGCAATAGTTTAACCAAGAATCTTTGAGAGTCTAGCATGACAATTTCATCCACTAGAGAGGCAACTTCAAGGTTTTGAGTAGCAACCTCTACGTCTTCTATGTATACATTTCCATCTTTATCCCTAATGAGGAATTGTTCAAAAAGGTTTGTTATCTTTGGTTGCTCATGAGATGAAGGTCCCAAATTTGTGTTGTCTTGTGTTCCAAAGGTATTATTATGTGGATCATTGTCAATATTTAAAGTGGTAGTGTAGTTTTAAATTTCTTCATCATCATGAAAGAAATCCATGGCCTTGCGCTGCTTTTGCAATCTAGTTTCAACCATGAAAATGTTTGCTCAAAATGGGTAACGCAAATGGTATGAGATTTAAGACTATTTTTTTGATATTTTGGAATAAGATATGCCTAAATGAAGGTAATGACAATGTCACTATAATCTAAAGTATGACCAAATCTAAAAGGGGAATGAAGCTAATGAAAAGTTTTATAAAAAATACGATATGCAATTGAGATTACTACGGTATGAACTATGGACCTTTGTTGTGAAACTTAAGGAAGGAGTTACTAGCCAACCTAAGATAGTCCAATGTTTCCAAATAAAATTATCAATGACGTCAATGAGAGTGGATGACAAGTGACAAGTTTGATAAGGTGAGCCTTAAATTAGACTGATGATTTTAAAGGTTACACCAAAATGAGAAGGACAAATGTGGAAAATGATAAGGTCAATGATAACTTTTCTTTGTAGCAAAGGGCCTAAGACAAGATATGGTAAGTTTCCCTATTCCAATTTCTTTTAAAAGGTATATGCAACCTAAGATTTTTTTAAGTGATGCAAGTAAGCTAAATGAATGTGATGGAATGATGAGAATGAAGTGAGAAAATATTTGGTCTAAATAGCTTGTTTGGAAAATGTTGGCTCAATTTGTGTCAAAGTTGAAATTTTATCAGATTTTGGTGTGATGTTTGATTTGTTTTGATGATGTTTTGAATACACACACACAAGACACCATAGGCAAAAAGGTTTTATTTTTTATTTTTTTCGATCATGAATGTTGTTTGATTTTAGAAATACAAGCACAAATCCTAAGGTTGGCAAGGGAAATATTTGCTAGATTCCATGTGGATTTCCCCACACGCACTTATTCTTAGTAGGTGACTTAGAAGCTTGGCCACACTAGCTCCCCTCCATGACACTCACTTCTCGGGTCAACCAAGCTTTGAGCCCTCATGAATCTCCCATGACAAACTCTTCACCTCTACTAAGAACTGCGAGAATGTGGATGCCTTGGCAATGACCGTTGCTACACCAGCAAATAGAAGGGATTTTGGCTTCTAAAACAAGAGGGTTCTAGTGAGTACTCGAGGACATGGCACCTTGCGAGTATACAACAAGCCACTTAAGTCTTTAACCACTCTACTAGGGGCTCTTATACCTTTAAAAGAAAAGGTAGGTACCCATTTTTGAATGGCACTACACAACTAAGGCCTACATACCATGAGGACTTGACACTTTAGTCTCATCCTTTTATATACTAGCCTAAGCAAAAAATTGGTTGGAGTCATTCCCTCTTGCGAGGTAGGCCCCTCTAAGCTATAAAGACAAAAAAAGATGGGTCTGGTTTCTGATCACCATGTTCGCACAAGGTGAGAGCATACTCCCTACCATCTCAAGCATAACAAATAGTGTTCATTGACCTCCTAGTTAAATCTATGTGAAATGAGACAATCATTCTTTTTAAACACCAAATGAAAAATGTGATCTAATAACATGAATACACTTAGTTTCAAATTGCATTCCTTTGACCGCATCCTACACCAAACTAATTAGTAGTTTTGATTTCAAATCTTTGTCAAACGTATATTTATGTTTTCACTTTTCAAATCTCTGACATGCGAACTTGCACAAGAAGCCCAAGATTAGCCACAAAATAAACAATTAAACTATGAAGGAGGAAGACATTAATCTAGATTAAAAATTAATTTAAATTAAAAGTTAATTTAAAATTAAAAACTAATCTAAAATTAAAATTGAAAGCTAAATTAAAACTAATGTAAATTAGAAATTAATCTAAAATAAAATAAATTAAATCTACCTTCTAAATTAAATCTAAATTAAAAACTAAATCTTAATTAAAAATTAAAACCAAATCTAAATTCAAAATTAAATCTAAATCTGAATTAAAAATTAATTCTAAATTAAGTCTAAATTAAAAAATCAAATCTAAATGAAAAAAATGATAAATCTAAATTAGAAATCAAAATCTAGATTAAAAATTAATTCTAAATTAAAAAATCAAATCTAAATGAAAAAAATGATAAATCTAAATTACAAATCAAAATCTAGATTAATAATTAATTTTAAATTAAAAAATCAAATCTAAATGAAAAAAAAGGCTAAATCTAAATTAGAAATCAAAATCTAGATTAAAAATTAATTCTAAATTAAAAAATCAAATCTAAATGAAAAATCATATTTGCATGCAATAAAAAACTGAAAGAGCTAAATGATTAAATCTATAAACCCAAATCAACCTTTCAACATGACATCAATGAAGTTTCTCTAAAATGAAAAATATATGCAATAAAAAACTAAACTATGAAAAACCCATATGCATTCACAAGAAATTCACTTCATTCTTATCCTCTTCCGCAATATCTTGCATTTGCTCTCATATTTTACAAGAAAAAGCATAAGAAGCTCTGTGGAATTAGATGAGATCATAATAAGATTGCAATTCATGTATGTTCAAATGTGAGGAAAAAGCATGCTTTTATAGATGAATTCACGGGGTGAGTTCAAGTTATGGGGGAAATGTGGGACAAATGATTGTATAGTGGGGAAAAATGCATGAAAATGGTAAATAGATAAAATGACTAAATTAATGAATATGTGCAATATTTTAACGAATCAGATAAATGGGATATGTAAATATATTAATGTATGATTATGTAAATGATTAAAGTGACATGGATTAATGATTTATGCCAATGAACAAATGATTATGGATAACCAATATAATATTTCAATGATTAATGGATAATATTTTAATGACTATAGATTTATAAATAATTTAATGAGAGAGATAAATATTTATGAAATGGTTATGCCATGAATATGAAATGAATTATATATAAAATGGATAATTGATTTATGAATATGGAAATATGATTTAGTGTATGAATATAATGATCATGGATTAATGATTAATGAAATGGACGAGTTATGATTATGCAAATATATTTAAATGAAATGGATCGATGAGATATGCAAATGATCACATGAAGCATGCAATGATAAATATGATTATGCAGATAATGGAATAAGTCCTGCAATAGATGAAAATGATTATGAAGGCATTTTTATACGTCTACACTTATATAGTAAAATAATGTTTGTGATTGGTTATTATTCCACTTGTGAGACAAATTCTACTACTTACATATTTTTCTTTATTTTATAACTTTCCATATATCACACATGTTGAAGGATATAAGAACATAGATATATCGAGCTAGATCCATTACTTTACATAGAACCTAATACCCTTTTTATGTCTAAATATATACTTTTCATACATGTTTTGGAGTGCTTGTTTACTATGAGATATAAGTTCATTTATGATTCATATGCACCTAATAGTGGGGGCAAACTATCATGGTGAAATTTATGTATTAACATCAATTTTCATTTAGTTTTGGGCCTATTTTGTAAGAATATTATAAAATTATAAAATGGCATATGACACACTTTTCTACTATGTTTGTCTCCTTCCATGGTCTCTATCCATCATCATTTATTCTCACGTATGTGTACATTTTGATACATTTTAACTTATCCCTACCTTATTTGCATTTCTCTCACATAGTTTATGATTTACTAGCCTTTTCTTACCACTCATCCATTCTTAATTTTTATACTTGGACTTTCCCTATTTTGATTTATTTCTAGTACATGTGCAATTGATCCATTATGGTGTAGATCTAACCCAAAATTCAAATTTTAAAAATTTAAATTGCTAAATACAACCCTTTCCTCATAGCTATTGAGAACTAACTTAACATACATTAGTGTAATGTTTTGTTATGTCTTGATATTTAAAGACATTCATTTGAGCATTAATCATATGATCTAAATAAAAAAATCGTTAAATAATCATTCGCATTTACAAGGAGCACTTTCATGAACAAGCACATTGCATCAAAATTATCATCCAATCATCTACACACTTTCCTTCCTATATTTGTCATGATTGTGAAGTCCTTAATCATCAATAAAGAGAAAAGGTCCAAAGAATTAGATAGCATAAACCTATATTGCACCAATCATAACTTCATGTTGGGGAGGACTATATTCGTGCAACATAGAATTGTTCCACATTAGTAGAATTGACTTGGACAAAGTTATTGACCAATAGAATTTGAGGAGAAGAAATACACTAAGGTTACCTATTTTCCTATATTAGATAATGGAGTTTTATATTGCATCAAGTCTCTCTTCATCATTAATTCTCAAACTAAATATATAATCTCTTATATTTAATTTCTTAAAATGAAAATATTATATATATTTTATCCTTCCAACCATTTGATTCTAAAAAAAACTCCATGATTAAATACACTTGAACCAAAACAATACATTTTAAATAACCATTACTTATAAAATATAAATCAATAAATTTAATCCTTAAAAACTAAATAATTAAAATCAAATATGAATATCATAATTTAACATACTGCGAAAAATACCTCTACCTATCATTCAAATTATCAGTTATTTAATCTAAACTTACCTTTCTTACTCTATCTCTTTAACTTTCTTTATTATTTGGGTCATTTGATGTTCCGAACCAAAACGACGTGCTGGCTGTTTGCGTTTGGACTACTTTGATGTGATCTTGCAACTATATGTCAAATTCTTATTGATTTCATTCATTTATATAAGAACTTGTCTGGTTTTCAGTCATAATTTACGAATAAAGCAAATATTTCCACATCTTACGATACACAGAGAGAGGATCTGGACGTTATCCTCTCCAAACGAACAATAAATGAATTTACGTATGTGCTTTCGTCATCTCATTTGTCATTTTACTGCAAAACAAATACAATGAATAGCTTCCATATTTAAAATTTTCGGACTCCCACAGACGAGAAAATCGATCATAAACGACCAGTAGCTGGCTGTATCCATCTCTACGTGAATAACAGTCGATTTAATAGACGACCAGTAGCTCACTAAACCATGACTACCAATATTAAATTCACTTATTTAATGTGCCATAGATATTAAATAAATTTTTAATGTTACACACAAGAAACAGAGTGTGAAAATATTACAACTTTAAAGTGTGGTTGCCTATTTTGAGAAGGATCACAACATTATAATATATTTAATATTTCTATGTGTAAGGTGTATAACACCTTTCTTGGAACACACATATGATAGTAAAATATTTCTTATGAAACAATCTCATTTCCTTACCTCTTGTCGAATCAATGAATAATTCTAAGCTCACACCACACAAGACTAGGTAATTTTGTTCTTATTATTGCATAAATAGAAATCCTATGGATATGTATAATGCATTCTAACATAACATCCAAGACCTTGTAGGAAAAGGAGGGATATGCATTGAGTATGCTCATAAGCACACAACTACCTCACTTGATAAGATTAATTAATTAGGGGAGATGTCATAGTTATTGTCTTCCATCTAATTACACTCACTCCATGCTCACTTAGCCCCCCCAAAAAAACAAATTTGACCCACTAAAGATATTTATTCTATCAAATAAAAAGTTGCAAGAACACCAATGGTTGTTCATAACACAATGTGTAACTAACCAGTGTAGGTATTCAACTTCACATGCATATGCATTTATAATACAACTCTAGTTGCACAAAAAAAATCTCATCTACAATTTATTTAAAAAAATTATTGTTACAAACACCCCCACTTGTAAAAGATGTCACCCTCAATACATATTATATTTGAACCACCAAAAAGATAAAATGCAAAAAGGGAAAGAGGATTCCGCCAAATAGGCCCCTAGGGTTTTTCATCTAGGAGCTTGTTTAGAAAGAATGGCACTCTTTCACACTAATGATGTTCTTTTTAGTGATTTCATTCAAAGGGTATAGGCTGAATAAGGTTATGTTGTGTGTGATGAAGTGTGTCTAAATGCTGAAATGTAATGAAACTAAACTAACTATGAAATGTAAACAAAAGAAAATGTAACTATATGCAAAGCAAACTAAATGACCTAAATGTATGCAAACTAGAAAGAAATTGGAAATAAAAAAAATGGTGCACCTGGAAATTGAAAGTTGTTGAAGGGGAGATCTAGAATGTTCTGGAATCTACTGGAAATCTTCACAGGGATAGTTATGCCAGAATGGGCGATCTAGTCCTCTTCTCGATAAATTTTTCCAGAACGGGTCTCTGGTAAAAGGGTATCCAGAAATACAAAAACCCTTTTTATGTCCTATTATAGGGACAAGGTCGCCAATGATGGTGACCTAGTCCTCCTAGTACTTTTGGGAGTTTCGAGGTCTGAATTTGTAGGCCCCCACTTGCATGTCTCTTTCTGACAGAGACCCATGTCTGAATCTTCAAAAAATGACCTATAAGTTATCTTTTAGCTCCTCTTAGGGTTTGATGACTTGAGTTGATGTAGATGGAATGATGGCACCCTTTTCAACACTTTAATCATTGCCAAATCTACATACACACCTACAAAGCACACATGCAAAGAGAAGGAAAGGGTTAGGGTTAGAGAATAGGGGTTTTCCTTACTCAAACCCCATGTTGGTAATCAAACCCAAAGAAATAGAAAGGAAAGGGAAGATGATTGAACCAAAAAAAAATGTAAACACTCACCAAACCCTTGTTGAAGATGTCTACAACATGCAAGAACCAGCTCCAATGGAGGGTGCTTGAAGTGACTTGTGCTTGAATTCTTGCTTGACAAGATTGAGTGCAAGAGTGCTTGTGAGGATGAAAATGATGTTAGAAGGTGGTCAAATGAGAATGAAAGCACTTATTTATACATGTTATGCCCTAATTTCTCAAAAATAGCACATGATAGGCTGACCTTAGGGTTTGGGAGGAAAATTATCGTTAGAATTTTGTTTTAATTTTTAATTTATGCGTAAAGGGACTAGGTTGTCCAAGGTGGTGACCTAGTCCACTCAGAAAAATTCAAGTGGTGGTTGAGAGTTAAGTGGTGTTTAATGATGTTTAACAAGCTCATCTTCCTAAATGCGCTTAAGTCAAGCCTAAAAGTACATTAAGGGACCAATTTATCATAAGGAAGGGTGAATTTGTAGATGATAAGCCTAGGAAAGTGTGAAAATGCATTGCAACACTTTGGCACAAGACTTGAAAAGGGGTAAAAAGGGGTTGTTTAGGTGAATTGTGTTGAAAGGGTCTTAGAAAACTAGGAAAATACAACACTTCACAACACCTTTGTAAAACACCATTAGGTTATTGTTGATTTGCAAGCGTTCAAGGCCTAATGCCACATTATAGCATCAAATCAAAAAAAAATCAGGCCAAAATCCAAGGGAAAAGACCCAAATGAGTGAAAAAGTGTGAAGACTACACTTTTTGGCAACACATTTAGCCCCCACTTTGGTGAGAGGATGAACTTGCTTCAAAATCACACTAAAGTATTTGAATCATGCATGTCGAGAGGGATCCAATGCATTCATGCTAGTAAGGTGAGATGACTATGATCAAGAGGGATGATCAAGCCCCCAGGATCAAGATCCCATGGAAAATCAAACACAAGCATAAAATATCACACAAGGAGTGATGTGGGAGAGTGAAGAGAGAGAGAAAGTCGAATCAAGCTTCAACTGTTTGTCTAGCTAGTAGTGGATCAGATCTAGGCTATTTTCTGAAAGGAAAGTGTACTCACTTTAGGGTGACGAGACTTTTGGTTGTCTGCTAGGTGAGAAGGCTAAAAGTGGGTGAGATACATACACTTGGTTGGTATACACTCACACACACACAAAGGTGGCTATGGGGAAAGTCATGCTACTATTTGGGCTTCCCACTCAACCATACCAAATTTATACTTCCCAATAACTTTTATGAGGCACCACAAAAGACAAGGGTTTGTAGTTCATGAGTCAAGAAAATCCTTGAATGCTTAGAAATCATGAACAAGTGCAAGATGGCACCACATGCATGCAAGTTGTGTTATGTAAGGTGGCCATGTATGCAAAAATGCAAAACTACAACATGTAAAATGAAAAAGGTAAAATGCCAAAAAGATGTTCAAAGGAGTCTTATTTAATTCATACGATTTCCTTGACTAAGGGAACATTGTGTCTAATGTCTCAAAGAGAGGACCAATCAAAGAATAGAAAATTCACAACTTAGGCGATGTAGTGTTTCGCATCATGCCACTAAGAGGAATGCAATATACCAAGATACGTCACTTTCATGAAGGAAATTATACTGAATGTCATCCACAAAGTGAGAAACTCATCATATGAAGTGATAAGGTTGCACTAGGATCCAAGGACAAAGAAAAACAAATGCAAATGAAAAATACATGATGCTGATTTATGTCCCACTTTAAAGGAATTGCTACACACCATTTTGTGAGAAATTACTTTAAAGTAGAAAAGGGAAAAATGAAAAAAGAAAGAAAAGGACATGAGAGCCAACTTGGAAATCCCTATGCCAAGTGATATGTTTCCAGGGGAGGTTGCATCATGTGAAATTTAAGAAAGTAAAAAGAAAAGGGAAGGGGGTGGCCCCCAAAATGGAAAACCACAAACACATAAGGGATCTATGGATTTGGGGTCAATATGTTCATTGCTGCAATGTTTGTTTAAAGAGCTCGAAACTGTCATCATCTCCCCAAATACATAGAACTAGAAGAAGGACACAAAGAGAGTGAAAGAAAATAAAAAGGAGTCATTTTGGGTCAGCATGGAGGAGACATAGTGTGTCTCAATTCTTTGCATTGTCCCCAAGAGGAGAAAAAAGGAAAAAAGACAAAGACAAAGAAAAAGAGCCTTTTTGAGTCAACATAAAGGAGACATTGCGGTGTCAATGCATTGCATCATCCTCAAATGGAAGACAAAAAGGAAATGAAAAGAGTCCATTTGGGTCAACATGAAGGATACATTGCAATCTCAATGCCTTTGATCATCCCCAAATGGAAGTAAAAAAGAAAAAGTGAAATAAAAAAGGGTCCATGTGGGTCAACATGAAGGAGAAATTGTGGTCTCAATGCCTTGCATCATCCCCAAATGGAAGGAAAAAAGAAAAATAAAAATAAAAAGGAAAAGATTCCATTCGGGTCAACATGAAGGAGAAATTGTGGTCTCAATGCCTTGCATCATCCCCAAATGGAAGACAAAAATAAAAATAAAAGGAAAAAATTCCATTTGAGTCAACATGAAGGAGACAAATGTACAGTCTCAATTCCTTGCACCATCCCCAAATGGAAGGCAAAAATCAAAAAAGCGAAGTGAATGAATGAAATATAGAAGAATCAAGGTACAAATAGAAGAATGTTGCAAAGAGAGGGAATGTCAAATAGTAGGGGGGAATACATTACACACAAGCAAACATGTAAAAGAAAAAAAGAAAAAACTAGTAAGGAAAATGTGCATCAAGAATCGAGCAAGTCACGTACCTCCCAAACTTGCTCATTATAAAATTTGGGTGGACGAATAGCTAGAGGGACAACAACAATTATAGAACTAGCATCCAGATCAATGCTTGTCCAAGGAGAAGTATCATGTATGCTCATGGAAGAGGAAAATAATGAATTCAAAGTATGATGTACCTCTTCATCTATTTTAGCATTCTCCTCCTCCTCCTCATCATCTAGATTGATGAAAATAAGAGGTCAAAGTATAATATCAGTGGAAGCATACAATATTGGTTGTGGTAGGGGTATAGGATCAGGCTGTAGACGTGGAGGAGGAGGGTCGTCAAGCACTGCTTTTGGCAAAAATGGATTATAATTTTCAATATTTTCTTCATCGCGTGTTTGGTGAGCAAGAGCATGATGATGACGCCTACACTCCCTAGATTCTTTATTCCTTTTTGTTCTTTTGTCAAGTTGCATCTGAGAAGGAGTGGGCTGGTCCACCATAGGTTTCTTATCGTTCTTAGGGGGAGGAACGAGAGGAACCATAGGTGGGTCATCCAATTTCTCCTTGGATTTATACACTTGTTTGATATGAGGAGGTAAGATGGAATTACTATCATGATCCCTAGGCCTCTTGGATGATGTGGAGGAGGTTTAAAGTGTTGTCTGATTAGGCATGTCAGATTCGGGTTGCATCATAGCTTCGTCAAGGATATTTTTTTATGAGGTAGAAGGAGGTATGTTGTGAAGAGAGAGTTCAAAGATTTTCTTTGCTTTAAATTTCTGATAGGTGATGAAAAAGAAATCTCTTCTAGGGATGATAGATTCCATGGGCTCGGGCCAAAATGCTTCCAAAGAAAAGTTGCCTTTCGAAGATAAGGGATTGAAGTAACTATGGTGGATGATGAGTATTTCATTGTCAATGGGAAACTTCAAACATTTGTGAATAACAGATGGGATGACTTTCATTGAACGAAGACATGGGTGGCCTATTCGCAAACAAAATTTGTCTGATTGTGGTATGATAGAGAAGGTAACATCCAATGTCTTAGGTCTCATCTGTAATGGGAGAGCTATCGGTCTGATCGTAGGGCATGCAAAACCATTATGTTTTTTAATCCATGCAATAGGTCTATCATAAACATCTTGAGAGATATCATGTAATACCAAAAATTATTTTGTGATCACATTCTCACCACAGGCGAGATCTACGAGTATCCCATTAGTGGGCTTCTCATAGATTTTGCTAGCTATGTAGAGAGGACCATTGGGAACATTTATGAGTATGTCTTGAGGTGAGAAGGTAATCTCAAGAGGTGTGTTTTTTTTTCCCTTATGATGGATAATGTCAATCGTTCGTACCATTTCATCTATAGTCTTGACATGGGTTACATGTGGAAGAGCATCAGAATGTTCATCTTGTGTATAAACATTCATATCATTTTTTGAAGTTTCACCAGCTTTGACAAATGAAACATTGTGTTGAGGCATAGGATTGGTAATAATCTATAAATTTTGGTTTGGGGGTGCAATAGACTTATTGCCTTTATCATTGATACTAGCAATGGATAGATGACCTGAATCAATGAGGTCTTGCATAAGGTGCTTAAGACGCTTACACTATTTGGTGTCATGGTCGTTCTATCTATGGAAATAACATTAAGCTGTGGAGTTATAGGATGGAGGTGATGGCTTATTAGGATTGAGTGCATGGATAGGAGGTAAGGATATCATTTGTTGCTGGAGCAGTTGAGCCACCTAGTATTATGGAGGGTATCAATTAAAGGCATGAAGGTTCATTTAAGATCTCCATAATTGAAATGCATCATGATCTTAACAACCGCTATTTTATTATTGGTAGGATGGGGTTGGGAAAGAGGGTTAAATTCTAAAAACGTTTTATTTTTCTTTCGAAACGGTTGAGAATTAGTTTGGTTGGTAGCGTCAAACTTCTCAACTTGACTAGAAGTGGATCTCGTATCACGACTACTAGTTGAATTGTGATAATCGCATAGCGCTTGGCATAAGTGCATGAAGGAAGGGAACTTCATCAGGGTAATGTTTTCTTGAAGGGGTGTTAAAATAAATTCAGTAAACATCTTTTGTAGATGTGTATCGATTATCTTGACATCAATTAAGGAATAAAGCGGCTGATAATGGGAGATAAAGTCGCTTATCTTTTCATTAGTGTCTTGCTTACATCTCATTAAATCGGAAAAGGTCTTTTTAGGAGTCATGTGTACTTGGAAGTGGTTGATTAAGGCATCAACAAGTTCATTGAATGAACTAATTGAATTATTCGATAGGGAAGAAAACCAATCCAAGGAAGCGTCTTTGAAGGTCCTAGGAAACAGCTTGGCTAACAATTTGTCATCAAGAGAAAAATCACTACACATAGCATTATAAGCATTAACATGATTATAAGGATCACCCTTCCTTCCGTAATTCTCAAATCTAGGAATTTCTATTCCTTGTGGCATTGGGGTGCATAGGGTCTCTAAGGATAAGGGATTTCTACGAACATAGTGGGTGGGTGAACCATGCTATTTTTGATTGATAGTGGAAATTTGTTGTTGCATGGATGAAACATTGTGAAAAGTTGTGTAAGAAGAGGATTGGTATAAGTTTTATTATGTGGAAGGGAAAGTGGTGATGGGGTGAATGTAGTGGAGGGGCAAGTGAATGGGATGCTAATAGGGTGTGTGTGGAAAATATATGTAAGTGAAATAATAACAACACACCTTAATGAAACACTATTAGAGAATTAAAATGAAAAATTTAATCTAATTGAAGCATAATCAAATCTCTAAAATCATTTCATTGTTCTCTATCTCGAAGGATTTATTAAACCAAAGTGGCTCTTAGATTGTGTGCATTGTGATTGTTAAAATGGCAACCTAGAGAATGAGAATGATAAAATATATGATATGTTGTGATGAAATGATTGATAATGAAAGCTATATGATACTATGATACTGATAAAGATATGATATGATTAACTATTGTAAATTAATATGCAACTAATATGAAAACCATAATTGTAATATAATATGCTTGCTATATTATTCTAAATTCTTGATTGCTCAAATGTTGTATGCTAAATTTCTCTAATATGATTCTTGCAGAGTAAGATTGCATAAAATTTGGATCTATTTCCTGTAGCAAGGGGTTGCTTTTATATATTTTTGAAGGAAAATTATGATAAGGCAGCAAGCAACAGTTCAAATTTGATCTGGATAAATCAATGGTAGAAGATGAAGAAGTTGGAGAAGAAGAAGGGGAATGTTTCTCTCAACAAAACATTATACTGAGTGACCAAGAAGAAAATGTGGAAGAATGAAGCCAAGTGTTTAAATTTTTTTCCAAAATTGGTTGGAGAGATAAAGCATAATTGAATACAATTTGAAACTTTCAAATTTTTTGAGAGAAAATTTTTAGACATGTGCTCAATTGGAAATTTGAATTATTCAATTTTAGAGGGAAGATATATTATTAAATAAAACAATTGAAATTTGTTTATTTAATAAAAGGGGATGATAATTAAACAAAATATGTGATTTTGTTTATTTAATTAAGACAGAAGAAAATAGAATGTGAGGGTAAGTGCACCAAGATGATTCCCAAAAAGGGGGCTTAAGTGGCCACGTTTTTTTTGAAATAAGGAAACACTGACCTTGGACGTGAAATTCAAGATAGTTAAACTCAAAATTTTGAGATGGAACAAAAACAAGGATCGAAGTGCTCCGAGTTTACTTTCTAAGCTACTAATTTATTTTGAAAATGGTTGAGATTAAGGGGTTCAAAAGAGAGACGTACACAAATTGGTGTTGATTTTGTCAAAAAAACATAACATAGCAACTCTTGTACGACCCTAGCACAGTGAAATTTTTTGTAGTATTTCTAAAATCACTATGTCAGAAGTTAGCTAATAGTATGCAGTTGATGCATGATTTTTCTGATATTTTTTTAATGAATATTTGATTTTTTACTAATTTTCTAAGTGGATACTTCCTAGAAAACAAAACTTTGGTCGTGCTCCCCCTACAAATTTTGGAAAGTAATTGATTTAAAAAAAAATAAAAATTGTAGGATGGATTCTAGTTTCTAAAAATGTAATTTATTTTAAATTTTGATGAATAGTTAATTTATAACGAAAAAAACACCAAACACTATTTGGCCAAAAAGCTTGACATACAAACAAAAGAAATTGTGGATGAAAAGCTTAACATTTTTAGAAAGTGAAAAAAATTACATTGTTGGATAGCTAAGAGAGAACCTAACATTACCCATGTGTTCGATTTTTTCGATATTGAACCACATGCAATCCTGATGGTGAGCAAGAACCTGATTATGTGAAAATTTGTAGAATTTGCAAACACACGTCTCTGGTCATTGGGAATGCCCTCCAAGCCTTTGGGTTGGTATTCCAAGGAAAATACCAATCCTAAGGCTTGGGTATTCCCAAAGCAAGATATAATGCGATCGTTTTATAACACGCTCACATTATATGTCATTTTTGACATGGTTTTTTTCTTCTGTGGGAAACATGTCAACCAAGACATAACGCGAACGCATTATAATGCGCTCGAGTTATGTCTTCCTTTATGTTAAATGCCACTATATTGAATGTATATTTATATATTTTTATGTTTGTATGTACATGTATGTTTGTATGTCATGTATGTATGTATGCATGCTTGTATGTATGTATGCATGTATATTGTATGTATGTGTATATGTATGTAAGATTGCATCTACACATGTATGTATGTGTGTATGTGTGTATGGATGTAGGATTGTATGTACATATTTAAATATGTATGTATTTTTGTATGTCTTTAGAGGGAGGGAGAATTTTAAGAGAGAGAGTTTGAGAGAGAGGGAGAGGGGGTGGATGTGAGAGTTTAACAGAGAGGGAGTGGCAGAGAAGGGGTTGGAGTGAGAGAGACTTAGCTAGGTAGGGTGGGAGGGGGAGAGGGGGGGAGAGAGAGAGAGAGAGAGAGAGAGAGAGAGAGAGAGAGAGAGAGAGAGAGAGAGAGAGAGAGAGATAATTTAGAGAGAGCGAGAGAGAGAGAGAGAGGGGGGAGAGAGAGAGACAGTGAGATAGAGACTTATGTAGATAGGGTGCCAAAGGGAGAGACTTGAGAGTGTGAGGGGGCTGAGTGGGAGAGACTTGAGAGATAGGTATTGAGAGGGAGTGGGAGAGAGAGGGAGTGTGAGTGAGATACTTGAGAGAGGGAGAGGGTGTGGGAGGGAGTGACCTAAGAGAGGGAGAGAAAGAGGGGGGGTGGAGTAAGATGGACTTATCTAGGTAGGGTGGGAGGGATAGATAGAGAGAGAGGGAGAGAGAGAGAGTTACCTAGGTAGGTTTCTAGAGGGAGACGGGGTGGAATTGAGAGTTTAAGAGAGAGGGAGTTGGAGAGAAGGGGTTGGAGTGAGAGGGACTTAGCTAGGTTGGGTGGGAGGGATAGAGGGAGGGAGAGAGATATAGAGGGGGATGGGAGAGAGAGAATTGAGAGAGAGGGAGAAAGAGAGGGGGGAGAGAGATAGTGTGAAAGAGAGAGTTATGTAGGTAGGGTTCCAGAGGGAGAGACCTGAGAGTGTGATGGGGGTGAGAGGGAGAGACTTGACAGATAGGTAGTGAGAGGGAGTGTGTGAGAGAAGGAGTGGGAGAGAGAGGGAGTGTCAGTGAGAGACCTGAGAGAGGGAGAGGGTGTGGGAGGGAGTGACCTGAGAGAGGGAGAGAAAGAGGAATGTGCAGTGAGAGGTACTTATTGTTGTGCCTATCGCACACATGCTCCATTCAAAATGGGGACCCTCTCTTTCCTATTTTTCTTGTCAGGTCCTTTTTGCCTCGCCTTGTTTTGCGTGCCCTATTTTGTGCCCTAAAAGGTCAACATATTCTCAAAAGTCACATTTTAAGTTAGACAAAACTAGTCCCCTTGAAAAATGCTAAATTTTAAGCCATTTTGGGTTTCCCTTGTCTATCAGCCTTACTGACGTCTGTGGCTCCTCCCAGGCCTGGACCCTCAAGTTTCCCCTCTTGGATTTTCATTCTAGTTCCGTTGTTTTGAACGACAGTTGCACGAAGTCTTTCTGATCCTCCGAGCCCAACCTTCTAATTTCCCTTCCCGAGTTTCCCTTTGGACTTTGTCATTCCAAATGGTCGCCAACTACCGTCTTTCTGAATGCCAGACCTCGGAGCTCCTGTTGCTGTTGCATTTCACTTGACCGATCTTCGAAATGGTCATGGCTCGACATCTTCTTGGCCACTGGACCTTAGTCCTCCCATCGTCGTCCTGGAATTTAAACTCAACTACCTCACCTACCATCATACTAGGCATTTAATTGGACATTAATGATGTTGGGGTTATATAAACAATTTTTTTAACTGTCATTTTCATATGACAAAAGCGATTAAAAATCATGTCGCACCAACTATCTTTGCCTCTACACCTGAACCTCTGCTTCGCCATTCCTCACAAATTTAGCAAAATTCTTCTTCGTGGTTTCGAGGTATGTTCGCCATTCCCATGCCTTGTCTATTTTTCCTCGAAATCATGGTTTAAATTAGGTAAAAAAAGGTGAAATGAACTAAAACTCTGTAAGGTAGTGCCTTGACCAAGAAACCCACAAATTGGAAGTGGGAAAAATTACAATTGAAACCATCAAATTCGGGGCCGGAACCTAACTTCCCTGCCGCTGTTCTTCAGAGCAGGCAGCCGCATCCTTCGGGCCTGGACCTCTCCACGGCCGCTGTGAACTTAGCCAAAATTTTGGTCCAATGACAAACCTCACCTCGAGCTCCAGTGTCCAAATTTTTGTTCCCAGAATTTTGTGTTTGTTTCGTCGTTCCCAACGGCGGACTCCCAACGACCTTCCATACCTCCAACCCCAACCCTACAAAGTCCATTGTGAATCTATAAATGAGACCAAACTTGCCCCAGGTCCCAGCCACCAGAATTCCCTTCTCGGGTTTCCGTTATGCCCGCGCTGTTCCGAATGAACTTCCTCGAGCGTCTTCCCAACCCTCGAACCCCAGGCACATGAAGTCCATCATAAAAAACTTTCAAAAAAACCCAATGTCCAAGTTGTCGTCGGACCACGACCTTTGAAATTTTGTGTCCAGAATTTCGTGTCACTTTGACCATTTCAAACGGCTATCCCAGGATGTCTTTCTGACCCTCGGACCCCAGTCACCCTTTTGCCAAGCACAGGTTCAAACTAAAACATAACGTCCAAAAGTTGTTCGGACTCCAAACTCCAGAATTTCATCTCTAGGATTTCATTTTGGTTTCGTCATTCCAAATGGCCGAACCTGACCATCTTTTCGCCCTTCAGACCCTAGCCTTTGGTTCGCCACCGAGCGTTTCTTAATTGATGAATTCGTCCCCAAGGATTACTTTCCAGACTTCCATCCCCAGATTGCTGCCTACATTTCATCATTTTACAGGGTTGTCCCGTGACTGCTTCCCGACCTTGGCAACCAAAACTCCAGAGCTTGACACCCGGAGTGTCACTTTCCTTGCACCGTTCCAAATAGCCTTCCTATAGCTGAAACCCGAACGCCTAAAATGAGGGCTCAAATGACCTCCAAATTCAAAATGGACTTCGACCCACTTATTAAAATTGAGCCTTATTTTATGCCCAACCTTTATTTGATCAAATCCATAACCATAAAATTCATTGGGAGTGTCTTGCCTTGTTTTCCCTTCCAAATGACATTCTGCCAAGGGAATTCTGACCCTAGGAGCCCAGATTGCCTGTTTTGCTTCCTTATGATGTTTTTTATTAGGTGCTAGGCATTTTTCAAATATGAATGATGACTGTGGATCTAACCTTGATGTGCAGGGATTTTTTTGAGGCCTCTTTCCCATGATAATGTTACTAATTCATGTCTCTTTATGTAGGATTTATGGAATCTGGTGCCGCTAGGGAAAAGGAATTGCCAAGGCACCTCGAGGTAAGGAGGACAAGGATCAAATGAATTACAAATTACAAAGGGTGCCATTACACTCTAGAACGACCACTCTTTGGAGAGACATCACAGATACCAATATCAGGCATGTCGATATTGACGAGTTTACATAGAGGGTCAAGGTGGACTCGAAAATAGAAAATGAAAATTTAATCAGAAGCAGTGGACTTGCCAAGGTTGTAGGGTTCCCGCCAGCTCTAGTGCCCTTGAGCTAGTAATGGCATGTCAAGAAGCATATCAACCAAAAACCAAAACCATAGTGGAAAGAGATGGAAACATCCTTGCAGATATGTCTCCTCTTGGGATAACTACAACTTTCCACATCCTCACCTTTGAAAGCATGGAGACCCCGACTATAGAAAAATCCAAGGCATTATGGGATCAAGATCCTATGAGATGCAAGAAAATGATTAATCAGTACTGGTTGAAGGAAAAGCAGGTCAGTGCTGGAAAAGTCTCTTAAGAGCTCTTTCGTAGTGATTTCTTTGAGGATTACCACGACCTCATTACCCTATTGAGAAGAGTAATGGTCCTTCCTATTGCAGCCTTCTTTCAGGAGTGGATATTGTACTTTATGGAAAAAATCCTCTGCGGGAGTGACACTGCCTTTTATTGGGGAGAAATAATTAGCAATTGCTTTCACGAGAAATTTATCAGTGTAAAGAAGACATCGAAGTTCTGTATGACATCCTACTTGGTCTATTCGCTTGTCAATCAGAGGCATTACCATGGATTGACAACAATGCCCAATGGGGCACCAAGGAGGGAACTTAAGCCCTATGAAAAATATCCTTAGTTGCAGTACAAAAACTTCAAGAGGGACTACTACAAGGTAAACGATGCCTTCATTGCCTATATCATTTGGCTGCTTGAAGGATATTTCAAGAGAAGAGTCTCCCATAGTAATAGAGCCCTCCTCAAGCATTACGCCTTCTTGTATATACAATTCCCTAAGCTCACTTACATGCGCGCCCAAGGATTCATGGAAAGGTCGAACAAGATGCCCCAGTACCCCAATGATCAGATCATACTATTGGAGCTGACTTGGTAGCTGCGGCACATTCACAATGTTCTAAGCAGAAAACATCTAGCAATGACAACTTATCCTATTGGCCTTGGCCAGGGAATGTACAAAATTCATGCCTCCCAATGTGCAGGTAATTCCAAAAAGGAGCTAGCCGAGTACCACTTCACGCAGTATACAGCTTGACCGCGAATGGACCCATATGGTCATATCAGAAAGGCACTGGGATCCGAGTATGCCCACCTCCACAATGTTGAAGATTTATGGGCTAACTGCAAAGACGATCTTGAAGTACGGTTACGACACTATAAGCGCATGACTGCCCTCTACGTGTGAAGAGTCAACTTGTGTCTGGTTCCGGATCATATTGAAGAGGATGAGAGCATGGCGATCAATCCGGGACATAGTGTCGTCACCAATATCCCATCACCCTTGATTGATTGGGATGAGCAAGAGGTTGATGACCTTGACATACTCACCAAGCCCATGGAGGTTCGAATGAAGGCGTGGATCAACCAAAAAGTGGCCCAACTGAAACAATAGGGAGTTGCCTTAACATTTAAGGGACTCAAAAGTGAGCCAAGTGGCTCTGATGGTGGGGTGGTTGCTGCTACAACTGGGGAAACCTCCAAATCCCCACCATCTGTCAAAACTAAGAAGAGAAAAGAAGCTAGTGAGTAGTTGCCTAACCTAAAGGTTTATGCTCGAAAGGCTTCGGAGGGCAAGCCTTCCAAAAATTAAAGAAAATTAGCCAGGGTTGTGGAGATTCCTGTAATACCTGAAGATATGCTCCTCAAGGGCAGAGAGGAAGAGGTTGACCTACCAAGGTCTCCATCTACTACTATTACCATTGTCCCACATACTTCGCTTGTAGCATCTGCTTCCTCTCCTCGTGTGGTCGACATCTTTGTCCACCTTGCCTCCACTTCTCTAATCGTACAGGTCATATTGGTGGATTCATCCTTTGCCATGACCTCACCAGTCTCATCATCTTCTATGTCTCCTTTCCTTCTTTCCACTTCTACTTCTGCAATGCCTTTCCTAAGTTTCCTAGAGTCCTTCGTAAAATACATACAGAACGTGCCATCCAAGATTTTAGGGATGCTTACAAATCTAGTAGTGCAAGCCACAATAGCCCAAGGTATGGATAACACTCCAGCTCTCCCTCCCCCTACTGAACCACCTATAATGGAGGCAACAATGCAAATCTTGGATGAGCTCGAGCGACAGCAGCTAGAGGCTGCCAAGAGGCCTAAAGATGAAGAGTTTGAATACCATGAGCACTCGATGTTTGAGCATTGGGAGATCAATGAGGTGGCCTATGAATCCTCCAGTGAAGGCAGCGAGGAGCTGGACAAAAAATTAATCTGAGAAATAGCTAACCCAGAGCTTGAAGAAGAATGGAACAAACAACTCAAGCAGATCGAAGACCAAGAGGTTGTGGGCCAGGCTATGATTGAAGGGTCTGCTGCTCCGGAAACTGAGACCGGCAGGTCTCCCCCTGAAAGACATGATCAAACCCTGAAGCATGACGAGGAAGCATCCCTCTATGAAGATGAACAAGTAGATAAGCCAAGGGAACATGAGTATGATCAAGATAAAGAAGAAAACTATGTTGAAAGGGAAGATCCCTCTAATAAGAAATTTCTCACTAAGTCTCCCATCAAACGTATAATTCTCAAACAGGACTCCGACAAGGAGGAGGATGCAAGGGCTGAGAAGGAGGCCCTTGTTTTCAAAACCATGGAACTTGGGGTGGAGGGCAGCAAGGATCAACATGAATCACCTAAGGAGGGGCCCCAAATGCCTAATTGGCTAGGAGATCATCTTAGGAAAAAGACTCCCACCCTAAAAGATCCTAAGGCAAGCCTAGAGTTAATACTGGTCAGAGAACAGATAAACACTAAGAAGGAGAAAAGGAAAAGAATCAAATCAAAATTTACCATGGATGCCTCTGAATCTAGGCCAGTACAAATAGCCACATCGATGGTTGGAGAAAAAGGAGTGACTTATAAAATTTCCACCATCAACTTGGGAGTGGCCACTAGGGAGCAGAAGGTTGACCACCTCCGGGAATTGGTAGCCACGGTGGTGCACCTTATCCAGTAGTATAAGGTTTCAAAGAAAGAACTTAAAGCGGAGGTGGCCAATCTGACGACCTACATTCAATAATGGTCATCTCAGGATGAGATACTCACCATGTCATCAGCCCCGCGATGGTTGTTGTCCCAAGAGAAAATCAATAAGATGGAAAGAACCAAGAATTTGGAAAAGACCACGGAAAATTGGTTTTGGAAGGTCTTAGACATGGGGAACACGAGCATCAACTTGGTTGTATGAACAAAAAATAATTTCTTGGAGGTGCAGAGGACTCTTGAGGGCATGAGGTAAATTTGCGAGGAGCTCCAAAAAAAGTACAGAGTCACCTACCCAAAGATCGAGGCTATCCTCGTGCTGCCGAGTGAGGTTTGGGAGAAGGACCTTTCCCTCAAAGATGATGACCACTGGTTAGTGGATGTGTGGAAATAATATTTTGATCATCGAAATGGAAGGTTGGAGAATATCCTTGAACGAGTGGTTTCAGATATCGAATTGGCCAAGGAGGCCAGGGGAGATTGTGCTCGGTACCTCAAGCTGATAACGGGGTACGAGCTACTTGCTATTGAAATTAATTTAGAAAGCATAAAGCCTCTTTTCTTAAAGAACATGGAAAATGGGATGTCGGTTGAGGTTACCATAGATTTCATGAGCTTTGTTTCTCAAGCCTTCGCACAGTTTGAGCTTTTCAAAATTAATGCTACCAAGTATGATGACGACTAGAAGAAGCTCATTAACAACTCCCAAGAATGGAGTTACCAAGTACTATGGTCTGACATCATGGAAGTGGACAAGCTTCAACCAATCATCCTAAGCTTTGTGGAGTATGCAGCTTTGAAGAAGCAAGAGGGAAACCCTATCATTGATGAGGAATTTCTAAAAGAGTAGTTGCAGCAAAGGGCAAACAACAAAAGGACAAATTGCTAGAGTGCTACCACTAGAAGACAAAATAGGGAAAAGATGAAAGATGTTTTAAAAATGTAATATATTTGGGGGTAGGTGAAACCCTAGTGTAAAGTGAATCTTGGCCACTCTTTTTGCTTTTTGAAAACTATAAATAAGGCTCTCCTCCTCTCATTTTAAGAGAGTTCTGTTGTTGTAAAGGCATGCTGCAAAATTGCAATAGAAAATACAGTGACTTATTGGTGTATTTTGGATTTCTCCACACATTTCATGATTCCTATCCCATTAGTTAAAATTTCAGTTTAAGTTATTTTTTTGTTCTAGTTTCCTTTAGCTAACTTTGGTAGATTTAGTATGTTGTCTTTGGTTATGAAGTTTTCTACTGTGTGTATGCTTTCCTTGTCCATACTTTTAGTCATTTGCTACTAGTAGGTGACTGTGTAAAGTTTGTCTGGACTATAATTTCATAGTTTCTCTTTAAAATTTGTCTTTGTTCACATTCACATGTCGAATGAATGATGAATATCTATAGTCCTTAGAAGATAGCATAGATTTCATTATATTGTGAGAATTCTGATTAAGTTAAATCCTATTTTAAGGAAACTGTCCACACTAGGAACCTCCATGATCACTGTTCATCGGTAGTTTTAGGTCCAAGAACCCTCCCTCTTCCCTACCCTTTTTTCCTTTTTTTTAAGAAACAACCTATGCTAAGGTTCATTGCACATTGTAAAGCCAAATCCAATGAAACAATGGAGTTCAAGACTATTGTTTGAACCTGCAGTAAAGCACAATATTTTCCTATTCAAAGAACTTTGTTCACAAAATCGATTCTCCTATAGCTTTAACTTCAGTAAGGTCGCCTTGTGATTCATGAAAATCACATAAATCAACTCAAATATTCCAAGCATCATCATGACCTAACATCCGAGAGACCTTGAGATAGTGTTCTACAATTTGATTGTGGAATATTGTCTTTCAAGAGAGGTAATGCACCTACATATTACCTGTGTTGTGAAATGCATAAAAACACCATCAACACTTATCTAGGTAGGGTGGGAGGAATAGATAGAGACAGGGGGAGAGAGAGAGTCTAGAGAGAGGGAGAGGGGGTGGAAGTGAGAGCTTAATAGAGAGGGACTGGGAGAGAAAGGGTTGGAGTGAGCGAGACTTAGCTAGGTAGGGTGGGAGGGATAGGGGGAGGGAGAGAGAGAGGGGGGGGTGGGAGAGAGAGATAGAAGGAGTGAGTGAGAGAGAGTTGACAGAGGGAGATTATTTAATTGTTAAGGGTAGAGGGGAGAGAGATAGGGGTGAGAGAGAGAGAGAGAGAGAGAATTGAGGGTATAGTGTTGAGGACCTATAGGGTTGAGGGTAGAGGGTAGAGGGTTTAAGGGTTTAGGGTTGAGGGTAGAGGGTTTAGGGTTTAGGGTTGAATTTTTAAGGGTTTAAAGGTCGAGGATTTAGGTTGAGGGATTAGGGTAGAGAAGGAGGGATCAATGGATATAGAGATGGAGGGAGATCTAAGATAGAGAGAAGGAGAGAAGATGACGGAGGGACATAGATATATGAGGGTTGAGAATTGAGGGTATAGGTTTGATGACCTATAGGGTTGATGGTTTAGGGTATTGGGTTGAGGGTAGAGGGTAGAAGGTTTAAGGGTTTAGGGTTTAGGGGTTTAGGGTTGATTGTTTATGTTTGGGGGTAGAGGGTAGAGAGAAGAGGGGAGAGATATAAGATTGAGTGAGTGAGAGAGA